>CM076583.1:754187335-754419092 GCA_034641835.2 Pinus albicaulis | reverse complement strand
CTTATCTTAACACTCTCTGTATAAACAAGCATATCTATCAACCTTAAGTGTCTATGATATTACTTATGGATATACTGATCATCCTAATCAAATCAATGGGAATTTAACCTATATGATGTAATATAACGTAAATACTGTAATAAATTAATGAACACAACCAATATGAACCATTACAAATGTGAATTACACTAACCTAATGTACTATTTATACTTGATAGCTACGTATTCTAAATAAGAAATACTATGATCCTTACATGGAAGCTTATTGTATAAACATAGTGAAATCAATGGTACTCATTCATATTAGACTAGTATCAAGTGTATCTCCGTAATCAAATCAATGGCTATCACTATAGAGACCATAAGCTAAGCATAAGCCATTGCGTATTCATGTATTTACACTCAATAGATATGGGATTCACTCTATTCTAATATGATAGATCCTTGATATGTTATGAATCACAAGCCTTACTTACTGAAAGCTGTGTAATTGATAGCTTCATGGTCATACTCTGATCATGTTTGATATTAGTATCACGTTTATTAGGTGTATTACATATCTGTCATTACCATTGTCACTTACTGGATTCACACTAAGCTTGGTTCTTACTCTTATTGACTATGTTTCACCTATTATACTTATATCATAACCTCAATCAAGCTGGTGATTACAGTGCAAAAAACTCTACCGCCGCCAGCAAGCAAGAACATGCTCCCGATCATCCAATCAGAATACACGCCCAGTACCCAGCAGAGAACAGAAGAGAAACCCCTCAAAGATAGATTTAGCCAGACCTACCAAGCTTACACAGACAAACACAACCGCACACCTCAGTAAGTCTGGTAACACCGTGTAGGTGCCCCTCAGTGAGAGCCTGAGTCGCCACCTATAAAGCTCATGTTTCTAGACCCAGAATCACATACTTGCCTGGTTCACCAAGGTTCGCCTTGTCCCTGGCAGAGAGGGAAAAAGGCACCCGGCCCCTGCGATAGATGAACTTACCAAATATGATCGAGGGGATAAATATCGAGAAATGAATCCCGATTTTTCCGTATGTGGCTAATTACCCGAGAAGGCGATCGTAGGTTCGAGATATGATTTGTATTTTGCTAATCAGTCTCTACTCCTTACGTCACCCATGTGCTTATTGTTAAAGCTTTACGAATTCACTATTACCGTGAGTCGCTAATGCCGTCTGTAGTGTTCACGCGTTGGAGTTGCGTGAACTCTCGCATTAACCCATGGATAGGCAGGCAAGTTTCTCTATATATTTCTTCACTTACCCCCACACCAGTAAGTAAAGAAAGGGAGTCATCGATCCAACCTACGGGCCGGAGAATGTGTGTGAGCAGGCTTTGACCATGTCTCCCGATCAAGATCAGTACATATGGCGTAAGACGATTTCACATATCGAGGTCGGTATGGGATCGGGTGTGTTTCCCGTCTGACAATGATGCCCGCCCGGGAAGACATATCAGATCTTCGTGCCGGCGTTCGCTTTTGGCTATTCCTAAATGTGTGGATACATGGTTCGAGAAATGCACCGCGCGAGATGAGGAGATTCTATTTGGTTGGCAAGATCTCCGCCATTCTCTACGTCATTACGTCATTGTCGCTCTTCTTAGATCTACGCGTCATTTCGACACTTTCTCGAGCAGACACAGTGCATATATTATATATGTAATTACGCTATCGAATTCATTATTCGATCGATAGAGCGTGAATGCATATATTATATATGTCATTATGCAATTTTGAGAGATCGATTTGGTTCATTTCGACCAGTGATTCCAGTCATGAATGAGAGATATTATATATGTCATTATGCTATTCACAGAAATGGGCTTTGAAGGGCTTATTTCTTACCTGTATTACTTTTATTAATCTATTTTAGATTCGATTGTCTAAAGTAGCGATACTTTCGTATCCACGGAAATGGCCTTTAAGGTCAGGGGACAAGTAGCAAGCAGTAGATGCAGGTCAGGGGAGAAGGAGCAAGTAGTAGATGAAGATCTCTATTGGTTGAACTCAATCAATGTTGAGAGAGCAAGGCCCGGTAGGACCCATTAGGGGGCTCACTATTCATATGGTGAGGGCGAGCCTGCCGAACTCTCGACTATAAGGCCGCCATCGACTCACTATTCATATGGTGAGGAATGAAAATCGCTCGACCACCGGGCCGCCATCATGCACAAGCAGGCTCGACCAACGGGAGAGTAATAATATCGATCCGTATAAGCAAAAATTCTGCCCGCCGGATCGACCTGGAGAAGGGCAAACTCTTACATAGAGCGAGCTAAATTCGATCACCAGCATTCCTATCTGCCAGCAAACAACCAGCTCGCCATGCCAGAAAGAAAAAGGATTTGATCCGGCCGCAATAAAGGACAGGAGTCTACCTCCTATTTCTTTTCTCTTTCAAAGGGTTGTTGCATGATATTCCAGCATTCTTATTCCAAAACATTTCTTTTCGGTAGCCCTTTCAGCTCTCTAGAGTCTAAAGAGTCCGGGTGAGCAAGAAAACGGAGGGCAGTAAACAACGTTGATAAGGCAGCCGGATAGATCGCCAACAAACTTAGCTTTGAATAATATCAACAACGGGAAGAGTAATAAGATCGACCTGTAACCGTGCAGAAAGAAAAGCTATCCCCGATCTCTTTCAACCTGTTACTACTACTTATCAAATTGTTCCAGAGAAAGCCTTTTATTAGAGTCAAGTGCCCCATCATTGCATCTCCTGCTCTCCAGTGGTATCTTCTGATTAGGGGCCACCGGACTCTTGGCTCTCACCCGTGGGAAGGAAGAGATTACCTGCTCCCGAGCAAATGGCAATAAATGGGATAAGAAGGGAGAGATATCGCCTGGACTAGGTCTCTACGGAGGTGTCTTGTAGCGTTGACCTTCCCCAAAATACTTTATAAGTACATCTGGGTTCTTGGGAGAGATACCCAGCATAATAGCCATCTTCCTGAACTCGGTGGTGTATTCTTGTACACTCTGCCCCTAGCACGTGAAAACTTACCATTCTGAATCTGATGTTGTAGTAAGTCCGGTATGTTAACACGTCTCGATGCAAACATCATATATGAACACTTCTATATGGTTATATAATATATTAACGCATATGCACACTATGACGAGATCTTATGTAGGCCTGGTTTCACAGATCGACAGCCTGCCTCAACTAGCCCGGACTCTGGCACCTACTTAGATATGGCACCACCGGTTCGACTAGGACCAGAACTATAGGTCTAGTATATAGGTCTAGTATATATGTCATCTTCACCAAATTTGCATGGATTAGCACAGGGGTGTATCCTCACATATCAGAGATCGTTAATTTCGCATGGCTCATGATCAACACATGGCTTAGGACCTTTCTATGGCACCTGTGTTATGGTCCTGACTGAAAATAATTTTTGATACCTCATTGAATTATCCTTCAGTGACGTGGAGATAAAGCTACATCAGATAAGAGGATTTGGGGGAATTTTACTTACATTTATTCCACTTAAACGAATACAACCCTGATTTATTAATCCATTCATTTGATATCTCATTATCCATGTATCGTAGTTTCATTTGACAGTTCATCGATGTATCGTAGTTTCATTTGACAGTTCATGTAAACCGTAGAAAACTTATCTATGGAAGGCTACTGTAGGTTGGGACTACAACAGACTGAAGATCAACCATGGATTTTTTTAATTACTTCCTAAAAGTTTATTAGGCCATCATTAGGCATCAAAGTCAAAGCTTCTATTAAAGAAACAACGGGAAAGCAAAAGTGTTTACCATAAAAGGAGCTTGACTTAGTTTGATTGAAAAAAAATTATCCATGAGTTCATTTCGTAGTTTCGTTTGTGATTCATGTAAACTTTAGAAAACTTATCTATAATTAATATGATTGGTTTCTGAGGGCAAGATCAATAATGGATTTTTGTGCCTAAAGTTTATTAGGCCATATTCATCAAGTCAAGCTTCGATTTAAAAAACAGCATGTTTATAAAAAAAACATTTATGCGTTTTCAATTGAAAACAATGTATCACACTGAGTTCCATTTCGTAGTTTCATTTGACAGTTCATGTAAACCTTAGAAAACTTATCTATGGAAGGATACTGTAGGTTGGGACTACAAGAGACTGAAGATCAACAATGGATTTTTTTAATTACTTCCTAAAATTTTATTAGGCCATCATTGGGCATCAAGTCAAGCTTCTGTTAAAGAAGCAACAGGAAATTGTGATGTTTACCATAAAAGGAGCTTGACTTACTTAGTTTCGATTGAAAACAATGTATCACACTGAGTTCCATTTCGTAGTTTTGTTTGACAGTTCATGTAAACCTTAGAAAACTTATCTATGGAAGACTACTGTAGGTTGGGACTACAAGAGACTGAAGATCAACAATGGATTTTTTTAATTACTTCCTAAAAGTTTATTAGGCCATCATTAGACATCAAGTCAAGCTTTTGTTAAAGAAGCAACGGGAAACTATGATGTTTTCCATAAAAGGAGCTTGACTTACTTGGTTTCAATTGAAAACAATGTATCACACTGAGTTCCATTTCGTAGTTTCATTTGACAGTTCATGTAAACCTTAGAAAACTTATCTATGGAAGGCTACTGTAGGTTGGGACTACAAGAGACTGAAGATCAACAATGGATTTTTTTAATTACTTCCTAAAAGTTTATTAGGCCATCATTAGACATCAAGTCAAGCTTTTGTTAAAGAAGCAACGGGAAACTATGATGTTTTCCATAAAAGGAGCTTGACTTACTTGGTTTCAATTGAAAACAATGTCTCTGCAGGTTCCATTTCCAGTATTTGGTTTAGGCAGTTAATGTCTGTGTCGCTCAGCATGGGAAGGCTACGTAGGTTGTGTTGGGACTACAAAAATGAAAGATCAACAATGGATTTTTTATTACTTCTAAGTTTATTAAGAACCATCATTGGGCATCAAGTCAGAGAAACACGTGTTGCGCTCAATGAGAAACTGTGATGTTTACCATAAAAGGAGCTTGACTTAGTTATTTTCAATTGAAAACAATGTATCACACTGAGTTCCATTTCGTAGTTTCGTTTGAAAGTTCATGTAAACCCTATAAAACTTATCTATGGAAGGCTACTGTAGGTTGGGACAACAAGAGACTGAAGATCAACAATGGATTTTTTTAATTAATTCCTAAAAGTTTATTAGGCCATAATTAGGCATCAAATCAAGATTCTGTTAAAGAAGCAATAGGAAACTGTGATGTTTACCATAAAAGGAGCTTGACTTACTTAGTTTCAATTGAAAACAATGTATCTCACTGAGTTCCATTTCGTAGTTTCGTTTGACAGATCATGTAAACCTTAGAAAACTTATCTATGGAAGGCTACTGTAGGTTGGGACTACAAGAGAGTGAAGATCAACAATGGATTTTTTTAATTACTTCCTAAAAGTTTATTAGGCCATCATTAGGCATCAAGTCAAGTTTCCTATGTTTTCTGATCCTAATCTTAGACCTGATCTCAGATCTCCTTTAAAAAGGCTTCAACCCTGCATTAAGAAGGTTGTACATAAACTTTTCAGAGGCTGCTTCTTCTCAATTCTGGATTTTCAAAACAAATTCAATATTGTGCTTTCAACCTTTAATATAGTGCTTCCATTTTACCAACCAAACCTACACAAGGGGATTCACTGTAATACAATTCAACAAGCTTCAATGGTGTTCTTGGTCTTGTATCCCATATAGAATAAGTGAAAAAGATGCCCTTTATTCTGCCTCAGAATTTCCACTTTCACACTAACTTACAGGAGTATGCCACAGATTCGAGATGAATAGATGATCACAATTTAGATTTTTGGAGTCTTCACACAGGTCTGAAAATACAGAGGTCTGCAATTTGGGTGCAGCAGCAACATGTCTGAAGTATACACGAGATCAGTCCAAATGTCTCTTCACAACACGTCTGAGTTTATTTCTTGCTCATGTCCAAGTCTAATATAGTCACAGGTTCAAGGTGTAAGTCTAGTACCGAACCTTAGCACATATAGCCAGATAGCCTCAATTCACTGGTTCAAAGTTCAGTCTACAAGCTTGACCCTTCAAGCTTCAGATCCGAGCTGTGATACTTCCACAAATATGCTTACCACAAGTGATTTTCCATAGCAATAAGCTACAAGACTACACAAGGCTCGGATTTGGTTTCCTGATGCCCATTTTGGCCTGCCTGAGGGCACCATCTGAGGCATAGTTCTATGATTATTTTTAGCCTCCCTTGACAAGGATCTCTGCGACTACCTGTAGCATCTATTCGGCCTGCTCAACATATTTTTATCTGAGGCTATTTTGCTCTGTCAATGAGGTAAGTTTGGCCCTCTTCCTGAGGTAGCTCTAAGATCAAATTTCGACCACTGAAGCAAAAATATATCCACGCAGACAAGGTAACACTTCTGTGAACTTGAAGTTAATTTTCACGTTGTCTTGGGGAGGGTTCTTCATAGGTTTTTCAGAAGTTTTCAAGCAATTTTTCTGAGGAAATTTTTACTGCAATTTTGAACCCTAATCCAAGGGCGTTTGAGGCTTTTTCATTGTTTTCCTGATGCTTATTTTGTTGGCATCTGAAAAATTTTGTTGAAGGGCAAGAAGCACCCTGGTCAGTGCTTGTCTAACGGTTTTTGAGTTAGTTTTCAAAAGATATTTGCTGAACCACTTCATTCATTGAATAATAGTGTGTTAACTTAAGAAGCTTGTTTGAATCATCTTAAGGGGAGTACAATATGAGCCTTGTGCTATATAAAAAATTTCAAACACTGAAGACATCAGTGACATTATCAAATATTGCAATCAAAGATATATCAGTGACAGAAGGAAAGGGCAGAAAGGAGACATCTCCAAATCAGTGACAAAAAGATCCATGAAGAAGGAAATCTGAAGTATATCTAAACCTTTCTGAGGTCTAATCAAGGGTCTATTCAAAGGGCTGACAGAAGTCTATAAAAAATCAAACTTGAGTGGACTAAAGATCTATGCAAGTAACTGAAAGGGAATTGACTATGAGTCAAGGTTTCTTCATTTCCTATGGTATGATCTTTTCAGACAAAGGAAAGGGAAGACTTGAGATCTCTCAAAGGCATCTTCAGGCACAGCACTTGGAAGTAAGTGGCACTCTTCATATCAAGAATCTTGAGGTATAAGACATGTTATGTTCAAATTGTTGAGGCAAGAATTTGTTAGGAGAAGTATACAAGGAACAGACTGTATTTATAAGCAGGGACAGAACCAAAGTGCTTTTGACCATTCTATAGCAGAGCTAATGACCACTTGCTGCTAAAGCATTCCAGATGGTTTACCTCATAAAAATGTCTTGCTAATTATGTAGACAGTCTAGCTAATTATGCAAGTTGGATACTGTTATAATTTACTCATCTGCAATTAGTGAAATATTCTTTATTGTTTTGCTTCAGCACTGAAGGCAGAAAACTTCCATAAATTCGAAATCTGGAAACTTTTGTAGAGAAATTGCAAGTCCATTAATATTTTTTTCATTTCATCACCCCACACTATTTTTTGTTGTTTCTTTGGGCTTTTCCTAAATGTGTGTTTTAGTGTGGAAGTGCCACATTGTTTTCATACAACAAGATTCTAAAGACCTATCTTTTTAGGACTTGTTGCTTTGTTTGGTCATTTTATCCATTTCAAGCCATTGATTTGGGTTGTTAATGAATCCATATAAATTACCAAGGTAGGACATTTAACAATGTTTGTAGAGTGTTGTGGATTGCTTGAAGGGTTGCTTTTTAATGGTATACTCTTGTTTGGTCATGCATATCACTTTTCATAATCTTGTGGGTCTCTTATTCCATGTTCATGTCATTTGGGAGATAATTGATGTAGAGTGCAGCGAGGCTTGCCTAGAAATTGCATAGGAATCTGAGCACGTGCTTTAAAGATGTTAATTTCCTTTGTCATCCATATTACTTTAGGCCTATGCCTTTCACCAGATTATGTTTCTGCTCGATTTTATACGTGAAAACTACCTGTTATGGTACATGGCTGTCATTTGTTGTCTACTGTTTCTCAATGTGTATCAAGTCCTAAGGAAGGACATTCAGTGATTTTTGTAGAATGTTGTGTAACACCGTCCAAAGGTTTGCTATTTTAGGGTTATGGCCTTTTTGTTTTAGTTATGCATATTACTTTTCATTTCTTTTGGACTCTTATTCAATGTTCTGTTTATCCAGTAGATATTTACTGTAAAAAGCAGCAATGCTTGCTTAGATGTTGTGAAGGACTCTTAGCATGTGCTTAAATTATATTAATTAATGCCTTATTTGTATGGTCCATGGATATCATTTTATTGCTCTATATATGTGCTCTTCAATGACATTTCAATGGTATTGATTGCAGGGCAATTACCTGGAACACTGTGTAACCTGGTTTGGTCAAAATTCCCTTCTCTCGGGCTGCCAGTAACGACATATTCATGTGAAAAGAGTTTAGTTGAGGGTGGAAAAGGAGATTTTAGAGCTGAAATGCCTCATTATAAACACCAATGCTGTAATCAAGGGCTGTATGCATCATTCTTGTGTATTTTTTCTACCATATTCTAGATAAGGTATGTTGTAGAAATTGTTGTAATAATATTGTGTATTACTAGTAAATGAATTGAAGGTTCAACTAGGATCAGATTTCCCTTACACATAAGAAGGCCATCAAGTATATTGAGATGATTAGCTTCGATACAATTCATTTGTATATTAATTGTGAGAAATATTACATAAAACAGGGAATTCTCCTGTCTTGAGGAGGACCGAGTTTCCTATATCCCAATGTCGATATATGCAACACCATAGGGATATGCTATCTTCCCTCTTAGACTAATGAGAACCCCATTGACTCCTGCCAATTCAGGGTTTCGTTTCAAGGCACCATCAAAACAAAAAATGAAGGCTTTTTGAGTCTGACTCCACTCATGAAATAATTGTGGAGTTATATGAATCTGCCAACATGATTGTGGACATACTTACCTGGGTCCCCGGGTCGGGAAGAAGAACAAGAATATTTAAAATTAAATTGATCTAGCAATTGAAGTTCTTACTTGTCTAGATCTTAATCTGGAATGAATTTAATCCCTTTTGAATTAAGATGTTTATATAGCAGTGATTTAGCTTTAATTTCCACCATCTCCATTTCACTCATCATCTATTTGGAAAATGGCACGATTTTTTGCCAGCCAGATTTCCAACATACTAATTTAGACAATGCAAACTAGACCCTTTCAAAAGAGCCTTGCAATGAAAGGACCTTATGTAATGACTATGACATGTCCAAATTAGTTGCTTCGGTGAATTTGACTACTTGAACTGACTCTCAAGGCCATTTACCACCACTAACCAAGCCGCCATAGTGAAATGGAAATCTAAAAACAGGCAATGAGAAGATTCCAAACTAAAGGCAAAGAGCACACTAGGAGGGACCCTGGATCCCTCTCCTTCTCATATTTTCTGGGGTTAATATGTTGTCATAAGATAGGGTCCAATAGAAAATATTAATCTTTGGCAAGGCATCTGAATGCCATATTTTTCTCCAGATTTAGGCTTTGTGGGGAATTGAACAGCAAGAAAGTTGTTGGGCATAGCTCTGCTTAACAGGATACTCAACTAAACCCCACCCGCTACAGGCTGATTCCTATAGGTTCTTAAGGGCACAACCATGCAATTTTTGTTCCATTGAGGCCACCAAATGGAACAAGTCTGAAGGTGGAGCCCCAAAATCTGACCCTCTCAATAATCCTAAAGCTCTGTCCCATGAAGAAATGGAGGGAATTTTCTCCTTGATGTCCAATCATATCTTTAAAGGAGTGAGATCCCTGAGAGTTAAGCAGCTGGTGACCCATGATGTTATACTTCCAAATATTAATATTTTACCATTTCCTAAAATCCGGGTAAACTGATCCATTATTATTGGAATGTCAGATTTCATAAGTCAAACATTTCTTGATCATTCAATAAATTTAGCATATGCTAGGAAAGATGGAATTGCCTTGTATCTTTATAAGAAGAATTGGGTGATTACAAGAACTGAGTAATGGTGTGGTTGGTCTTCAAAAGTAAAAATCATTTTCTTTCAAGAGTCTGTTAGGTTCTTCAATTGACCAAGCAAGACATGGCCTCCAAAGATCCACTCCTCGATAATATAGTCCTAAAGTTCCAAGTGAGGAATATCCAAGGTCTATTGAAACTTGAAGAAATGCACTTCTTTCATTGCTCTGTTTCTTACAATATTTTTGTGTAGATAGAATCTGAGTCACTTGGTTCATGTTTGTCTTTGAATTTAACTGTAATGTTAGACTTATATAATCATTCATTTTCTTGCATTAAGTAGAGACCATTGTTGATCCCTTTAAGACATGATGAGTTTGTATAAACGGTTGACAAAGTTTTCTTGCAGCTTTAAGGTATGTCTAAATTCAAGTTTTAAATTTCAAATTTAGTGAACACAATGACATAGGATGCATTTTCCTCTTCAAGAATTATAGGCCTAAATTTTTGTCTTCTTAAATACCTTGATCAAAGGTTCTTGTCTTAGCTCATCAGGGTGGTGGTTACCTTCATACGCCATAAGCTCTAGTATCTTGCTAAGATAGTCACATCGATTACCTCTTTCTTCTAGGTTGTGATTATGACTAGGCTTAATTGCTCGACATTCTCCACCCAAACTGAAGTCAGGGTGTGGTTGGGTTCACCAAGGGAGTATAGTTTCTATGACAACAATGTCAATGTTTCTTCAATTGATGGTTAGATCACCATCTTTGCTACTATTATGAATTCATTGTAATTGGATGCTAAAAGATTTTTGACACAATCCTTTCCCTTATCTTTAGTTTCTATAACCCCTAAAGGGACTTTTTGGAGGTGACGGTGGTCTAGCCATTCAAAACTTAGAAATGTGAAGCATAAACAATCTAAATCAACAAGCGATAATGCTAGACAAAGTTGCAACAACAATTTTGTTAATTCTGTAATTGGAGAGAAGCAAGATCTTGGAAATGTTCTCCATCCTGAGCATGGGACTGTTACTCCATGAGGGATTTAGCAATACATCCGGTCTCCAAGAATGCCTCCAAAATTTGCTTCTTCCAGTCTTTAATAGATCTTCATCAATACCACAAGGATGTCTGCCTTAGTAAGCAACCTATATAAACTTGGAAAATCTTCAATAAGCCTCCTTCAATAAGGGTCAATGATTATTCTCCAATCTCAAAGACTGCTTCACAAAGGCTCCCAAAAATATGTAACTGTGTGTGCTTAAGGACTGCTCCCAAAAATGTTGCAACCTGCTCCAAAAAACTTAGACTTGAAATGTGCTCAAATATGCCATAACAAGGCTGTCATAACAGATTAGATTATTTTCCACAGGACTCAGTTCTGAAGCTCTCCTACAGATCTGAATTTATTTGTTCGTAAATAAGGCTCAAAACAGTCCTTTAAACACTGTCTCAAACATACATGAACATGCCTTTAACTGCAGCCTAACACAAGCTTATACTGCATCCCTTCCTGTAGCCTACATAGGCCTAGTGTGGCTCTTCTTGTGGCTTACACAGATCTGAAAATCACAATTTTGTAGAAATTTCAGAGATATGCCCAAAACCAGTGATCTGAAGTGTGTCTTTTTTTTTCTCAATAGTTTGTTGTAGCATAGATAATCAAATCATCCATAAATTTGTTGCAGGTCTTTCTCTTAGTAATTTTGCTGTGACCCCATCTTCATGAATGAAACATTCAGATAAATTAGGCTTAGATCACGGCATTTTGCTGGGATCTTTTTAGCAAGCTTTAGGATCCCATATTCAAGATGGGAATACTCTTGGACATGTAGGGTATTGATAAATATAGCATCATGTTGTGGCAGACATTATTCAAGGAAATCTGGGGGGAGCTAATACTTGACTTCTTCAAGCCACATATCCATTTTTATCCTCAATTTTTTTAGTTCCAACGTTTATGGATCAAACATAGGAATAATTGTATGCTGGCCATGAACACCATTGTTGCAGACAGGGAGCTATTTTATATGAGAAATTAAAGTTACCCGAATATAATTTATATTTAGGAGAAGAAACTCCTTTTAAGATAATTTAACATACCCATGAACAATAAGAGGCAAACCTGGAAATGATTTTGTTCACTGTGTAGTTAATCAATTATGGGTTTGCATAAGTCCTCTTGTTTTCCTAGATATTGGTTTGTTCTTTCAATATGAAAAGACTATTCATCTTCAATAAGGATTCCTTCAACAAATGGAATGGACCTTTCTACCTTTCTCTCATATGGTTCACAAAACAGCTTGATGATATGATAAGCCTTCTTTTATTCCTCATCAGAGTCCATGTCATATGTAGGATGACTGTCAAAGGAAAAAATATCAGACCTTCCACTCTTCTGTTTAATAGGCAATGCTGATTGGAGATGCACATAATTATGGGTGCCAAAGTTTCTACCATAGTCAAAATCACAGATAGGAGTGTTGGTCTCTTGAATCTTAAGGGATCTTCAGGATTTCCCTTCATTAATGAGTGTCTTATTAATCTCATTCTTAGGAATACTAGAACTACGGTTTGATCCATTGTCTCCATCTGCGCTCAGGATTTTGTCATATGTTGGTTGAATTTCCATTTTCCAGTGTAGAAAAAAGGCATGGCATGATACCCATGTCATCACGTGCTAAGTCTTCTAGGGTGTTTGCAAGAGTGGTAGAAATTTGTTTTCATAAAATGTGCCTCCCTCACAGCAAAGCATCCAAAAGGCTAATTTGCTCCATGTTATCAACTCCATCTCTATACACCATTGGTATCCATTTAATTTTTTTTAATAACGTTTCCCTTTACAATCTCCATTGAAAGAAACATCCCTTACAAGATGGTGACATTAAATTGCAAGGGGCTATGCTGTCGATTAGAAGCGCTGCTGACAGGCCTTATTCAAACAGCTGGCCACCTCTGTTTGCCGAACATACAAAATACTGAGACTGAACCAAATCCCATCTACTTGAAGTCCCTGAGCATCCTCAATAGAGGCGTTCAATTGGTGAAAATGTGCGAGAAAACCAGCCCTCTTAATACTCTCCAGAAACTGAGATATACTTCTGAAATCCACCAGCTAGAAAAGGACATCCGTGAATTCGTTTCGTACCAGATGCCTAACCAATTATCTCTTGAGTTGAATAATATCATATCGGAGTTCAAGTGTCTTCGCCATTTGTACGAGTTAGAGGCAGTGGATGCTAGAAACCTGAATGAAACAATCATTCCCAGGCTCACCAATGATCCCGATGAGAATGCCATGATGTTACAACAAATGGGTTCACATGCTATGTTTGATGGAGCTTTTGACGAAGCTTCTTCTACTTCTAATTGTAGTGGCTCAGTGAAGTCTGATTTTGTAGTGGGACTGGAAAATAATATCTGGAATTTGAAGAGGATTATGTTCCAGAAAGAGGTGTCATTTGTGGCGGTGCAAGGTATGGGGGGCGTTGGCAAAACAACTATGGCATTGTCCCTCTGCAATGATCAAGAAGTTAAAGGTAATTGGGGATTTTATTTATTCAAACCATTTTCATCCCCTGAAAGGCTATATTTTTGCACTTAATTTATATTTATGTTCAATTTATTGAATTTCAATCCTAACAAATTGATTTTTATGTATGGCAGGTGTTTTTCAAAACAATGTGATTTTCATTACGGTTTCTCAATCCCCAAACCTGAGGGAAATTTTAGAGACCATGTGGGAGAAGATTGTTCGGAGGAAGAAACCTGATTTTCAGAATATCAAAGATGCACATAGACAGCTGCAGCAACAGCTGCTCAGGCGAGCCAAGCGAACTCTTGTGGTGTTGGATGATGTCTGGTCTATGGCAATTTTGGAAAAATTGTCATTTACAGGTGAAGGTTATAAGACCCTTGTGACAACCCGAGATCGTTCTATCATCTGCACAACAACCTCTACCAGGCTTTATGAATTGCCATTGCTAGATGATGCCGATGCTCTGCCCCTTTTCTGCTTTTGGGCTTTTGGACAGAAATCTATTCCAAGTAATGCGGACAACCAGCTAGTCAAGCAGGTAATGCAATTTATATGCAATATATTATTTTACCAAGTACTAAGTTTGGTTAAATTTAATGATTGTGACACAGTGTTCTCCTAAATGTCCCTAATTACAAGCAATTACTACAGTGGCATATCATATCAGGATATCATTATAGTTTTACATAATTCCATATTAGTACTTACTATGCTCTTAACAATGGTATCGGTAATCCATTAAAATAGATTATAGCCATATGTATATTCATCTTCATAAACAATCAAACAAAAACCTGTGAGTGAACTTTATGCTTATCAGGCAACTATTCATGCTTTCAAAAACATTTTTTTTTTGGTATTTGATTGGTTTCCACCTACAGAATTTTCACTAGTGTTGCTAATGTATGAATCACAGGTGCAAGCGGAATGTAAAGGTCTGCCACTTGCTCTGAAGGTGATCGGAAGCTCTTTGTATGGTCAGCCTCATCCGGCCTGGGAGGGTGCCAAGAAAAAACTCTTAAAAGGGGAATCAATATCAGATTATCACAAAGAAGGGCTTAGATGCTTGGAGACCAGTACTGATGCCCTGGATGAGGAAGCACGGGAGTGCTTCTTAGACTTGGGGTCATTTCCAGAGGATAGAAAGATATCAGTGGATGCATTATTGGATATTTGGATTTATGTGCGAAAGATGGAGTGGCACGATGCTTTTGTCATCTTGTTAGAGCTTGCAAGCAGAAATCTGTTGAATTTAAGAAGCAATCTCAGGTAAGCACCTTCATTTCTAACTGTTGTGTGCTCAATATCATTTGATCATAGCTTCCTCTGTCTTATACATTGTGTTGCCTTGGTAATTGGATGTAGTAGGAGCCAAGCAATCAATTATGGCAGTGCCTCTGAGCTGTACTTTTCTCAACATGATGTAATGCGAGACTTGGCCCTATATTTGGCATCCCGAGGTAGCATAGTTGGTAGGAAGAGGTTGCTTATGCCTAAATAGGAGGACAGTAAGAACTTTAATAAATTCTCCTATTTCGATAGACCATAGACCTTTAATGATATCTAGGTGTTGATCATTGATTCAAAAGTTCTTAGAAAATATATGCAATAACCTATAATGTTCTAATCTAGCTTTGCTTCTATGGTTCACCTATGTAGGTGCAATGGAAGACGATTAGTGGTGTGAGATGAATTTTGGTGAGGCAGAGGCTTTGGTATTACTCTTTTCTGCAACCAAATACTTTCTTCCATCATTTTTGAGTTACATGAAGAAACTGAAAGTCCTCATAGTGTTTAATTATGGGTACAAGAAAGCCACAGTGAACGGTCTATAGCCCCATCTTCACTTACTCAGCTTAAGACTATTCACTTGGAGAAGTTGGATGTGCCTCCACTTCAAGAGCACAGTAAAGTATTGCAAAACTTGGAGAAGATATCTCTGACATTATGTGAAGGGCTTGGAAATATGTCCAGGTTCAACAGCTCCCAGTCAAGCCTACAGCTTCCCATAATGCGATATTTTATCTTGGACCACTGCTGTTATTTAGAGGAGTTACCCCCTGGTATCTGTGACACGTCTTTTGTTGAGAAGTGGTCTATCACTAGCTGCCACCTTCTTAGTGGTCTATCACTTAGCATAGTTCTTACTGAAAATTTTCCTTTGGATTCAGTAAGAACTTCAGTGACTGAACACTCACTTGATCCTAGGTGTACAGATCCCGAGTCCTGACAACTGTCTCTAGGCTCATATTTAAACTCAAGGGCATTGAGATGGGTATTTAGAGATTGATTCTGCACAGCTTCACGCTCCCTAGGCTCTTGAGGGACTTTGGTTACGTCACAGTTTGTCCCTGCAACCTCACATTCGATAAGCTCTTCAGGAACTCTGATTACTTTACAGTTTATCTGCACAGCTTCATGTTCCATAGGCTCTTCAGGAACTGTGGTTACTTTACAGCTTGTCTCCTCAGCAGAAGCTGGACCAATCTTGGTCAGTTTAAAGATATTATCGCTCTGGGTTGTCAAACAATTTCCTTTGTCTTCCTGTTCCTCATATTTCTGTTCCACCATTCTCTGTAGATAACTGTGATCTCTGTTATCCTCTGTAATTTGCACCATTGGCTGTTTCTTCAGGTAAGAGAGCTGGTATTATCTGGAAATCTTACACTCATTGTTGAGCCTGGGAGATCTCTTGTTGCAAAATCTGGTGTTCTTGTGAGTCAAGTTGTTGGATTCAAGACAAATGGTAACAAGAATTTCATTGTAATTGATGGCAGCATGGCAGAGCTTATTAGGCCTAGCCTTTATGGAGCTTACCAAGTTAGTACATAAATTTGACTTGGGGCAAACCCAACTTTTTTTGATGATGCATGATTGAAGGGATGATCATTTCCAAATGAATATAGAAGGGATAATTTGTCCTACTTTTGTAGTCTCCTTGTTGACAGGAAATATTACTGGTATTGAGATTCCCAGATACTAAATAGACCATTCCTTCTCATGACAGGCACACAGTCTGAAAGTTGTGATATGAATCATAAAATGATTTTGAGATTTTGAGATGTTTCTGACTGATATTCTTCTTGATACACAGCACATTGAGCTAATTTCTCCACCTTCCCCAAAGGAAAAAATTCAAACTTTTGATGTTGTTGGGCCTGTCTGCGAGTCTGCAGACTTTTTAGGAAAGGACAGGGAACTTCCAACTCCAGAAATGGTGGTTAGTTACAGGACAATAATTATCACACCTAATATACTTGCATGATGAGAAGGAATTGATTTTCCAATATGATATTTAATTGTTTCTAGAATTATTTTGTGATGCTTCTTTGAAGGCATACACTTGTGGCTTAACTTTGAGTGGCCATCCTCTTTCAGTGGGCAGGAATGGTGGTCCATGACGCGGGAGCTTACTGCATGAGTATGGCATCAACTTACAACTTAAGAATGAGGCCAGCAGAATACTGTGTAAGTTGAGTTGTGAATGCATATTTTTGTTTCAAGATTGGAGTGAATGCTATATTTTTTAAGCTTGACAATGCTGATTTTGATGATTGAGAGAATGCTAGACAAATTCAAGATGATGGATCAGTTAAAAAGATAAGACATGCTGAAACAATTGTAGGTGCTTGCTATAACTCATGACATTGTTGAACATCTTGTCTTATAGCGTACAAGAACAGTCAAGGTCTTCTTGTCAAGTTTGCTAGGCTGTTGGGTAGTTGGTGCTGAACTTAGGATCTTGAAAATTACAAAATTTTGGTTTGACGTTAATAAATTTTGATATGAATATTTTTTAGAGTAAAATGTAACTGCAGATAAACTTTTCATTTCCCTCTTTTGGGCTATTGGTGTGTTCTCTATATGGATTACTTCATAGAGTGTTTTTGTATAGCAGTTTATTGAAGGTGTTTGTATGACATCTTTTAAAGTTTTTAGAAGGCAGTTTTGGACCAGCTTTACTGTGCTGGCCTTGTTACAGCTATTTTGAGAATATATATAGACACTTTAAAGATGTATATTTGCACCATTGGCTGTTTCTTCAGGTAAGAGAGCTGGTATTATCTGGAAATCTTACACTCATTGTTGAGCCTAGGAGATCTCTTGTTGCAAACTCTGGTGTTCTTGTGAGTCGAGTTGTTGGAGTCAAGACAAATGGTAACAAGAACTTCATTGTAATTGATGGCAGCATGGCAGAGCGATGATCATTTCCAAATGAATATAGAAGGGATAATTTTTCCTACTTTTGTAGTCTCCTTGTTGACAGGAAATATTACTGGTATTGAGATTCCCAGATACTAAATAGACCATTCTTTCTCATGACAGGCACACAGTCTAAAAGTTGTGATATGAATCATAAAATGATTTTGAGATTTTGAGATGTTTCTAACTGATATTCTTCTTGATACACAGCACATTGAGGAAAGGACAGGGAACTTCCAACTCCAGAAATGGTGGTTAGTTACAGGACAATAATTATCACACCTAATATACTTGCATGATGAGAAGAAATTGATTTTCCAATATGATATTGAATCATTTCTAGAATTATTTTGTGATGCTTCTTTGAAGGCATACACTAGTGGCTTAACTTTGAGTGGCCATCCTCTTTCAGTGGGCAGGAATGGTGGTCCATGACGCGGGAGCTTACTGCATGAGTATGGCATCAACTTAATTACAACTTAAGAATGAGGCCAGTAGAATACTGGGTAAGTTGAGTTGTGAATGCATATTTTTGTTTCTAGATTGGAGTGAATGCTATATTTTTAAAGCTTGACAATGCTGATTTTGATGATTGAGAGAATGCTAGACAAATTCAAGATGATGGATCAGTTAAAAAGATAAGACATGTTGAAACAATTGTAGGTGCTTGCTATAACTCATGACATTTTTGACCATCTTGTCTTATAGTGTACAAGAACATTCAGGGTCTTCTTGTCAAGTTTGCTAGGCTGTTGGGTAGTTGGTGCTGAACTTAGGATCTTGAAAATTACAAAATTTTGGTTTGACGTTAACAGATTTTGATATGAATCATTTTTAGAGTAAAATGTAACTGCAGATAAACTTTTCATTTTCCCTCTTCTGGGCTATTGGTGTGTTCTCTATATGGATTACTTCATAGAGTGTTTTTGTATAGCAGTTTATTGAAGGTGTTTGTATGACATCTTTTAAAGTTGTTAGAAGGCAGTTTTGGACCAGCTTTAAAACAGTCTTGTAGCAGAAATTTAATTTTTTTTTTAAAAAACCTTTAAATACCCCTTTCTAGCACATTGAAAACCTTTTGATGATGGATTTAGAGCAGGTTTGAATATTTAGTTTTGACAGTTATTTGAATCATTTGAAGAGCTAGAGCAATCTCCTTGGAGCGACTATTGAAGGATCTTTGATACCATCATTACTATGCCATTATTCTGGGACAATATATTAGTGTTCCTTTATGTTAGTGTAACTTTCTTTTAAATTTTAACTTCCTATTACATTCTTCGAAAGATATATATGAACTAAAATTTCCATATATTTCACTTAATTATTGTTTTCCCCACTCCCCAGCGTTACTTTGCATCTCTCGGTGCAAATGCTAGTTACATAGTCATTACAAGGAAAACCTACCTATTTACACTCTTCAACATTATAACTATATATAATTTTGATGTTTCTAGGTTGGAGATTGTACTATTTTCATTGGAGGATGCTACTATTGATGCGCACAAGGCTTTTGAGTTACTTGGTAGGATTCTCGCAAAATTGGTTGTTGAAGGGATATTCTTTATTCAAGATATAACAAGGGAAATCAAGGATGGAGGTACATGGCCAGAAAGCTTATTAGAAATGAGGGGATTTTGAGGTATTTATCAAGAAGAAAATTTCGAGGTAGTCTGCTCACAATTTTAATGCCTGATCAATTTTGTGGTTTATTTGGATCTCTCATGTTGACTAGTGAATGGTTGGTTAGTTTTTAGCTCGTGCTCACATTTTTTGGTTCCTGAGCACTTTATAACAAAAATAGGCAAAGTCAAACAACACAAATGGTCCACTAGCTCTTTTTTCATTTGCTAATATTATAATGAAGTTTTATTAGAGACATTGTTTATTTGTTTATTTTGATTAGAAAAGGGTTTGCTCTTGGTTTTATGTGATTTTCAATTTATCGTATGTAGCATGTTGAGAAATGGGAAATAATAACGTGACATTTATTTTGCAGAAATTGATGTTAAAGGAAAATTGCTTTGACATTGTTGATGTTAAGGTATATGTTGTATAAACTATTTATAGTCTAATTTATATTATATTCTAGTGTTCATTGTTTTTCATTTCTTACAGTACATTATATTTTCTTTTGTTTTCAAAAAATGAAATCAGTATTGATGGTAAGAAGCATGAATTGAAAAAAGAGAAGAGCAAAAACATTGGAGCGACAAATGCAAAAAGAGAGGAGAACTGGCTTGGTGATACCCTTAGAACCAATATCTCGCATAAGACACACATATAAACACTGATGATCAAGTCTTTAGAGTTGGTGAATTCACCTGTAATGCCTTGAAAACACAACGATAATGTTTTGAAGTGATGAAACATCATTTCATGTGTAAATTGTAGTCCAACTAATATAAAGTTGGAAACTCATATTGTAATATTTTAACATCTCATATAATATAATTTATGTGGTTGAAATTATTTATAGTTGCACTTGATGTTGTTTAGTATTGTAATTAAAATATGCGACTTTGTGTTTTTAGAATGATTATTAATGAAATGCATATAAACTACTAAATTAGTCGTTTATATAATGAATAAATGGCTATTGCAAATGATAAATTTGTGACTACAAATGATGACTAAATTTTGCATATATACGACTATTAGTAGCTAATTTACAGTATCTTATAACACGATTAAAATTTAGTCACATTTCTTCAGTCATTAATTGGTTTCAAACAATGACTAAAATTTGCATATATATAACTATTAGTAGCTAATTTACAGTATCTTATAACACGACCAACATGTTGGTCATAGTTCTTTGGTCATTAATTGGATTTCTTGGGTGATCATATAGTAATATATTTTGTTGTGTATTTGGTCATTAATTGTGACATTTAATGACCAAATCAAAGATCAAATCAATGACTAAATGAATGACTAAATCAGTGACCAAATGAATGACTAAATCAATGACAAAATGAAAGACCAAATGAATGACTAAATGAATGACTAAATCAGTGACGAAATGAAAGACCAAATGAATGACTAAATTAGTGACCAAATCAATGACTAAATCAATGACCAAATCAATGACCAAATATACAACTAGATGACAAAATTGAGATAACCAATTAATGATTAAGCTAAAAACGACCAAAATTTGGTCGCGTTATAAGATACTGTAAATTAGCTACTATTGGTCACCGATCGAAAAATAGTCGTTTATATGCGAATTTTAGTCGTTTTTTTAGTAACAAATTAGCCATTTTGTACTAGTGTTCTGTTGACTGAAATAGCCTAAATTCTAACTCGTTCAGCACCCTCAAGCACTTTAACGAAGTGAGATTGTTCATACCCTACCAGCCCCAATAAGCCCATGAGAGAACATGCTACAAGTGGGTTTTGAACATTGGTGGGAAGGATAGTGGTCTAGCGTTCTGGGATTTTATGAGACAAAATTAAGGACAATACCATTTATGGTCAATTCTTTGATGCTTTATGACATGCATCTCTTGAGAACTTTATTTGAGAAAGCTTGTGGTTATTCAAATTGTAGTTAACATAATTCATTTCAATTCTCAAATTAATGTTCCCAATATATCTGTTCTCCAAGAAAAACAATATTAACAAGGATGCAATGAGAGAAGTCCTATTTTGGTCACATTGGGAACTTCAGGTTGCCAACATTGGACCCCAAAAACCCACCTAACATGATACCTTGATGCAATTAGTAATATCTTTCTGTGAATAAATTCATAATAGTATTTATTTGTTTTTTATTGTTGAATAAGTCATTCCCACAAAAATCCTTACATATCAAGCCTTTTGAAGTTGTTAACTTGTTATTAACAACCCTTGCAACGTTGTCAATTAGTTTTTATATTTCATGCTCGTGGAGCAATTCGAGGGATGATAAATATGATGAATAGCCATATTATAACATTTTTGATTGTTGAATAAGTCATTCCTACAAAATCCCCTATATCGCAAGCCTTTTGAAGTCGTTAACTTGTTATTAACGACCCTTGTAGGGCTATCAATGAGTTTTGATATTTCATGCTTGTCAAGCTATTCGAGAGATGATAAATATGATGAATAGCCATCATTACGGCTTTTTTGTCTGCCAATTTGCAGTCTGTTTATTTGTTGATGATCACCTCCGTAATAGATATTGTATAGAGCATATATTGCTGCAGGGTTGAGTTTTAAGAGTGCATATGAAATGGCATAAATTTTGACCAATTTTTCATATTGTTGATGATGCGTTTGTCCAATGAAGTTCTTGGGAATGATCTGAGAACCAAAATTGGTGATATTAAAAGATGAAACATAATACAGAATTTCTGTGCTTGGCAGTGTTGAGATGACTGATAATTAGGTATTCTCTGGTTGTGTATCATGTTTAATGTAGTTCTCTGTTTGTATATCGCCATATTTGATCAAGATAAACTGTTAGAATTGTAATGTGAAGGTATTGGTAAACAGTATTGGAAACGTGCCCGTACTCCAACATACCTTGTTGTTTGTTGCAACACTTTTGCATACACTATCATACCCAGGGAGAAATTGGAGGCATACCCCAATTTTGAGTATGGAAACAATGATTTTAGCATGAGAGAAAGATATTTTAATAACTAAGAAGCTCTGTTAAGTTTTCATTTAGGGTGGGCCCAACAAGATGCCCCAAAAACCAAAGTGTTACGAACTCTAATTTCATGCTCACTTTGACAATTTTGGTTTGGCTATGTGAGCTTGGAAGGGACCAATAGAGAAGAGAGGAAGTAGGGCATTGTTTATTGTTTTTATTCCAAGAAATTGATGTTCATTCAAACATTCTTCATCCTTATTTTAATTCTTCTCTTCCTGTATACCTAAATTTCAGCTTGAAGTTTTTGTATTTGTCATTTGTTGAAAATGCAGCAAGATGATGGAGCTTAGTGAAATGAAGTCGCCTTCACTAAGTGGGCCCGCAGGCAAATTCTGGCGCAAAGTCTATTTTTAGACTATGTCTATTTTTAGACATATGGAGCATGGTCCGGGGGTTGCAGTATGTTATTCTTGGAGTATTGGTCATGTTGGTAAAAATAGATGGACCTCTATTTTTAGACATTTAGGTCGAAGTCTATTTTTAGACTGCCTATCCTAAAAATAGAAAAGTTAAATATTATTTACCCTTAATAATATTTGGACTCTAAACTTCAGTTTACTCTCTTGGAGCACTTCAGTTCGAGCTACAGAAGTGGCTCATGCATCTGACAGAGGAATTACGCTATTCCTAGGGGTTTGGTGAGCTCATGCATGGTTGACTTCGGTTAGGACTTCAGTGGCAGAAGTTTGGTGGAGTTGATGAGACAGTTGGTGGAGTTGTGTTCGGTTTAACTTAGTTGAACTAGTTGAGATTAGTTTAACTAGCTAATCAACTAGTAATGAGTGGAGTGAATTAAATGTTATTTAATTCATTAATTAGTAACTCATTATTCAACTCAAGAACACATCAGTTCACTACAGTGCATGGACAGTTCAGTGGAGACCAGTGAAAGAGGTAGATGAAAGGGTGGAGTTAGCTATCGGTGGCGACATCAGTTGTGCATGAGATTTGCACCACACTTGGAGGAATTTCCCATGATGATTGCGCTGTCAAGCCAAGGAGATTCGAACCTTGGATCTCTATATAGACAGGCCTGGATTGCGCAATAGAGGAAAGGCAATTGGCGGTGAGTTTTGAACCAGTAACCTGTTCAAAACTGAGCTAGATTGTGGGTAACTGTATGAGAAAGTACTGAGTACTTGTGAGGAGTATTGTACTGATTTTGTTACATGATTTCTCCATTGTAATATACACAATAGCTGCGGGGTTTTCAGCTATAAGCTTTCCCCATACATACTGTGTTAATGTGTATGATGATTTGATGTGTTATCGCTTGATTTTATTTCCGCATGTTTGATGATCTGAGTGGAAGAGATTATGTGTTGCATATAAATTCGAATTGTATGTGATCGGGATAGTCTCGGTGGATAATTGATCATTATTCAACAAATTTCTACATGGTATCAGAGCTATTGAAGTTTAGATTGATCATCACAGTGATTACAAACTTATTTCGGTAGACAGAGTCTGCATGCGGGCCAGGTAGCCTCCGGATTCATCTTTCTTCGGAAAGTGAAAGGTCTGGTAAACGCCCCTTGCATTCGATCTCTGTGCTAGAAATAATTTATTCTCATAGATCTAGAGCGGTTGAGCTTTGAGGTGGAATTCGAAATTTTGCAGCAGTTTTGTTTTCTTGGTGCCAGTGTTGAAAATGTCTTTCAACGGTTTGTGACTCGAATATGCTCTTGAAGGCAGTTCAAATTATGTTGCATGGAAGGATCGCATGGAGGCAGTATTAGAAGATAATGGTCTGAAGGAGTTCGTAGATACGGATGTCCAAAAGCCCACTGATCCTGCTGAAGTCGAAGTATGGCAAAAGAAGATGGCGAAATGTCGAAGGATCCTGTTGGAGGGCGTCAAGGATCATATTGTATCGAGCCTGCATGGAAAGGCTTCTCCATTTCTAATGTGGAAAGCTTTGACGGATCTATTCCAGAGTAAGAGTGACCAAAGGAAGCTGGCGCTCAAAGATAAGCTCAGGAACATCAAGATGGAGAAGGGCGATAGTATCGCCAAATACCTCACGAAGTTCACTCAGTGCAGAGATGAGCTGGGAAGTGTGGGGGTGACTGTCGAAGACGAGGACATGGTCGACCTGGCTCTCCTTGGTCTTCCGAAGGCTTGGCACTCATATCAAGATAGTGTCAATGGGCGGGAGAAGCTGCCGGGATGGGAGCGCCTTTGGGCGGATCTCATGCAGGAGGAGATAAGGAGGACTACTCGAGATGGATCTTCATCAAAGGGAGCTGATGAAGAAAACTGCGCTTTGGTGTCCAAAGCAAAGAAGGGAAAGGGTAAGAAAACCTCTCATTCTGGTGCTAAGGGCAAGAAGCAGGATATGGCGAAAGTGAAGTGTTTTCACTGCCATGATCACGGACATTATGCTACCAATTGTCCAAAGAAGAAGAAGAACAAGCAAACGGGAAGATCTGCAGATGGAGAAGCTTTGGCTTCACAGTTCGAGCTTGAATTTTCACTGATTGCATGCTTGGTTTCAAGTGTGATGGGATCGGTGTGGTTCTTGGATAGCGGTGCGTCATTTCATATGACGGGAGATCGGGAGTTGTTCTCAGATCTGGAGGACAAGGATTTGGGTATGCACATCGAGATGGGCGATGACGGTAGATACGGTGCGACTGGTATCGGTACCGTATCCTTTCAGAGGGAGTCTGGTAAACCCTTTGTCTTAAAGGATGTCATGCATGTACCTGGATTGAAGAAGAACCTGATTTCAGTAGCGGTGTTGGAGGATAAGGGTTATGATGTGGTCTTCAGCGAAGGAAAAGCTTTCCTGCGCAGTAAGACTACTGGAGAGACCCGGAAGATAGGGGTTCGAACTCAGAACCTTTATCAGTTGCAGGTAGATGACTGCGCAGCTATGGCATGCAAGGCTGGAGATGTGGCGAGCCGGGATGATGAGGGCGAACTATGGCACAGGAGATTGGGCCATCTTCACCATGGAGCTTTGAAGATTCTGCAGCAGATTTCTACTGGACTTCCTAAGGGCACCCTTGCGCGGTCAGATCAGTGCAAGGGGTGTACTTTAGGGAAGTATGTGAAAGCCACCTTTCACGAGAAGGATAGTCGCGCCACGACGATCCTTGAGAGAGTTCACACAGACGTGTGTGGTCCTTTCTCAGTTGCTTCGACAGCAAAGCACAAGTATTATGTGATCTTTGTTGATGATTTCTCCCGAAACTGCTGGATCTTCTTCATGCAGAAGAAGAGCAATACATTCACGAAGTTCTGTGAGTTTAAAGCACTGGTCGAGAAGGAGTCGGGGAAGAAGGTGATTGCTCTAAGGAGTGATCACGGTGGTGAATTCATCTCGGCTGAATTCAAGGAGTTCTGCAGCGCAGAAGGGATTCGGAGAGAGCTCATCGCACCCCATAACCCACAGCAGAACGGGGTGGCTGAGCGGAAGAACAGAACGATCGTGGGTGCTGCACGGGCGATGTTGCATGATCAGGGCCCACCCCTTCACTTGTGGGCTGAGGCATGCAATATAGCAGTGTATGTGCAGAACCGTTGTCCTCACAAGGTTCTTGGCATGAGTACACCGGAGGAGGCTTATTCTGGCAAGAGGCCTGATATTTCCCATTTGCGGATCTTTGGTTCTCTTGTCTACATGCATGTGACGAAGGATGTGAGAAGGAAGCTGGATCCAACTGCTGAGGTTGGAATATTTGTGGGGTACACTGATACACCTCACAACTATCGGGTGTATTTGTCAGACAGTCGAAAGACTGTTGTGCAACGGGATATAAAATTTCAGGAGGAGAAAGCCATGCAGTGTTCGCTTGAGAGGGAGCTACACTTGCATGTAGATGAGGAGCTGTTAGTTCCTAAGGAGGAGCTTCCGGATGTGGATCAGCCACAAGAGGAAGTTCAGGAGGTGGAAGAAACCACCCATGCGGCGCCAACCATCAGAGAAGCATCACTTTACTCTCACAACACACCCCGAGCGTGGCTCGGGATGCGGAGAGAGGTTGTGGACACTGACACGGTAGCAGAGCAGAGACGGATCCTTAGGATCGGTACAACGTTGTAGCTCTTATGAGTCAATGTGTTGTGTCGGAGCCATCCTCTTTTGAGGAAGCTGTGGAGGAACCCGCATGGGTTGATGCCATGATCGAAGAATATGATTCGATCATCAGGAACAGTGCATGGGAGATTGTCCCAAGACCGGTTGGGAAATCAGTGGTGGGTTCGCGATGGATCTACAAGGTGAAGCAGGCAGCTGACGGGAGTGTGGAGAAGTATAAGGCGAGATTTGTCGCCCGTGGCTTCTCACAGATCGAGGGGATTGACTATGAGGAGACTTTTGCACCTGTCGCAAGGTACTCTTCCATACGAACGATCCTTGCTCTCTCAGCGCAGATGGGGTGGCACATTCATCAGATGGATGTGAAGACTGCGTTCCTCAATGGAGTTATTGAGGAAGAAGTGTACATAGAGCAGCCTGAAGGTTTTGAGATCTTCGGCAGTGAGTCGCATGTGTGCCGACTCAAGAGAGCACTGTATGGGCTGAAGCAAGCACCTCGTGCTTGGTACACTCGGATAGACAGCTACTTCACCGGGCTTGGATTCTCCAAGAGTGAGGCGGATCTAAACCTGTACCAGATTGTGGTGGAGGGGAAGCTGTTGATCATCGTACTGTATGTAGATGATCTGATTTTGACTGGCGACGAGCAGTTGATACTTTCATGCAAGGAGGATCTTGCACGAGAGTTTGAGATGAAGGACCTGGGCATCCTTCATTATTTCTTGGGATTGGAGATTTGGCAGCGCAGCGGAGGACTGTTTGTTTCTCAGGGCAAGTATGCCCGGGAGATTCTGGAAAGGTTCAACATGCAAGGCTGCAAGCCTGTTGACACTCCTCTTCCTGGTGGTTGGAGGAAGGAGGATGCTACTTCAGCGGAGGTAGTGGATGCCACTGTCTATCGACAGTTGGTGGGGTCGCTTATGTATCTGGTCACGGTCAATACCGACCGAATTGTGCTACTATGCGGTTAACTTGACTTTCGCAAGCTATGGTTAAACCTACCAAACTCTTGCAGGCCAGGCAAAAGCATGTATTGCGCATATCGAGAGGCACATCGGGATATGGTCTATGGTACGGAGACATGAGGATGGGCAAAGCTTCAAACCACTTTGATGCAGTTGGGCGGGGAAGTCCAGGGACCGGAAAGAGCTTGCTGCAGGAGTTTTTCAGCATTGAATTAGAAACGAGTTTCTGATACGACGGGAAAGAGATCAAGTGTCGATTCGACAAGGCCCAAGTACATGGAAGCCTAGTTGGGGCACGTAGGCTATTTGGATGAGGAAGATCCTCGCGGATTGTTCGAGGGTTGCATTTAGGCCTACGGTGATCTATTTGTGATAACTTGATTGCAGAAAACTCTCGGCTAATCCAATGTTTATGAGCGGTCCAAACACACATCGACCTCCAGAGTACATCATATCAGAGATTGTGTTCAGCGGAGAATCATGATGCTTTCATGTGTTCCCACGGAGGATCAGGATGCCGATATCCTGACGAAGGCGCTCACCAGGAGAAAGTTCGAATTCCACAGAGGCAGGATAGGGGTTGCGGATAATCCATATCTTGCTGAGAGGGAGTGTTGAAAATGCAGCAAGATGATGGAGCTTAGTGAAATGAAGTCGCCTTCACTAAGTGGGCCCGCAGGCAAATTCCGGCGCAAAGTCTATTTTTAGACTATGTCTATTTTTAGACATATGGAGCATGGTCCAGGGGTTGCAGTATGTTATTCTTGGAGTATTGGTCATGTTGGTAAAAATAGATGGGACTCTATTTTTTGACCTATAGGTCGATGTCTATTTTTAGACTGCCTATCCTAAAAATAGGGAAGTCAAATATTATTTACCCTTAATAATATTTGGACTATAAACTTCAGTTTACTCTCTTGGAGCACTTCAGTTCGAACCTTGGAAGTGGCTCATGCATCTAACAGAGGAATTACGCTATTCCTAAGGGTTTGGTGAGCACATGCATGGTTGACTTCAGTTAGGACTTCAGTGGCAGAAGTTTGGTGGAGTTAATGAGACAGCTAGTGGAGTTGTGTTCGGTTTAACTTAGTTGAACTAGTTGAGATTAGTTTAACTAGCTAATCAACTGGTAATGAGTGGAGTGAATTAAATATTATTTAATTCATTAATTAGTAACTCATTATTCAACTCAAGAACACATCAGTTCACTACAGTGCATGGACAGTTCAGTGGAGACCAGTGAAAGAGGTAGATGAAAGGGTGGAGTTAGATATCAGTGGCGACATCGGTTGTGCATGAGATTTGCACCACACTTGGAGGAATTTACCATGATGATTGCACTGTCAAGCCAAGGAGATTCTAACCTTGGATCTCTATATATATAGGCCATGATTGCGCAATAGATGCAAGGCAATTAGTGGTGAGTTTTGAACCAGTAACCTGTTCAAAACCAAGCTAGTTTGTGTGTAACTTTATGAGAAAGTACTGAGTACTTGTGAGGAGTATTGTATTGAGTTTGTTACATGATTTCTCCATTATAATATACACAATAGCTGCGGGGTTTTCAGCTATAAGCTTTCCCCATACATACTGTGTTAATGTGTATGATGATTTGATGTGTTTTCGCTTGATTTTATTTCCGCATGTTTGATGATCTGAGTGGAAGAGATTATGTGTTGCATATAAATTCGAATTGTATGTGATCAGGATAGTCTCGGTGGATAATTGATAATTATTTAGCAAATTTCTACATCATTTTATCGGCTATGTCTGGAAAGGGGGAGGGAATGCCAATGGGGAATTTGAATTCATGTTGTCAAACTCGGACTCGACTAGCTAGTTACTTTGCAAAGACTATTTTCAGACTCGGCAAAGAGGCACATTTTTGCGAACAAAAAATATATTGATGACATTTCCAATCCATATAGGTTATAAAACCACAATCTATGCAGAAATTCATAAGATCATTTCATACAATATAAGAACACAACATTTGACACTTGATTTATGTATGCAAAATAATGAACTGAAAGATGATTCCATGATCAAATTTACAAATATTACTCAATTCAACTACATAGCTTGTAGTCTCATAACATAATTGGAAAATCAACATAGATAGTCTTGACTCTCCAAGTCCAATCTCGAGCCTCATGCTTGACTACAAAGGTGCCTAGAATAAGCCCTCGAGGAGATGGTGCCAAGATTGCTAGATTGTAGCAACAACTATGATGCCAGTATATTTGGTGTAGCAACAACATCGTTTGATAGTTTCGTTCCCGGCTTATGGAAGTAAAATGTGAGCATTTCATATACCAAATTTCAAGATTTTATCACTTGATAGTACTTGAGCATCTTCACGAAGGCCATGCGAGCATTTCATATACCAAATTTCAAGATTTTATCATAAACCAGGGTTTCTCTCAAACCCTTATCCATTAACTGCATAGGGTTTTCTTCAGACCCTAGAATTATTTTAGCTCTCTACCATCCTTTGCTTGCTCCATATAAGTGTCTCCTTGGGGTGAACTCCGTGAATTTTCTTCAACCAGCTCTGATACCATGTTAATTTTTCATAGAGCAACATTTTTCTTTACTTTAATAGTTACATTTCTTCAATAACATGTTAAGTTCACCCCAAATAATTATACCATTGTAGAAATCTATATTATTAACCACCATAATATGAAACTATGCAGAAAGAAAAATAACATCATCATCATCTAAGCAACAAAAATTAAAAGATCAAAGGAAGAGAAGCATGAACACATAGAGAAACCAGGATTGGTCCGAGACCAGGGAAAAACCCACTATGGGGAAAACCCTTGCAAATTATTCTTCTTAGATCTTCATCAAATGATTCAGCAACAAGAGTACAATGATCCATAGATACACATCCTCACGATGCAGAAAAAAAAATAACATACATGCAGTAAAATCATACCCATACTTATGCATGAAGGAAACTGAATTTGAGAACTGAAATGTACTAACATTGGTTGTAGCAAACTGATGAATGCAACTGATATCGAATGAGGACTATAGATACATCTTGTAGCGGAAACAAAAAAATCTGATATATAGATCTGCAGATCTATAATACCAAAACACGGAATTGATAGATCACCAAGTGATCTCAACTCTGAAGTCCTAGATTTGAATCCAGAAGATTGTCAATGATTGTTCTGACGCAATTGTGACTGAACGACTGATGTTTGGAGGTACTACGCAATCAAATGAAATTGAACCAAATTAGATCTGCCCAGTAATTCTCTGAGCCGTAGCCTTAACAAGCTCAACCCACGGCTTTGGGGCTTTGATCTTTTGGTTGGATCTTGGAGCATCTCTCTTTCTCGGACAGTCTCGGGCATAGTGACCATGCTTGTGAAAATTGTAACGTTCAATATCCCTTGATATTCTTTTAGAGTCCTTTGACTCGAGAGAGGGCCTATTCGAAACACATGGTAGCAAATGCAGTGGGCTCTTCTTCTCCATGATTTTAAATTATTCCTCTTGAAATCATCCTAGATTCTTCTTGAGTAAGGTTTCCAACAAGTTCATCAAATGACGGAAAAACATTCTTATTGCTTATGGTGGTAATGAAGGTTTCCCAAATAGGAGGGATACCTAGGGTTGGAATTTGGACTCCTCTTTACCCATCACACAATTTTTTTTTGACGTTTGGGTCTTTAAGCTTCCCGTAAGGAACGTTATGTTTAAAATATTTCCCTTCAGGAGTGATGTTTTGATAATAAATTAACCTTTTACCTATAAAGTTTTGATTAAAAAGCTACCCTTCAATAACATAATTATGTTAAAAAATTTCACATATTTATCACAAGAAAAAAAAATGACCATAACAATGGCTTGCTAAATCCTGAATCCTAGTTTGAAATTGCATGGAGCACTCGCAATAAAATCTCCATAACCCTGAAATCAAATAGCATTGGTAGGAACATACCATAGCATTTGTATATATATACCAGATATGACTAAGGAGATCTTATGGGAATACCCATATTATTTTTTATTCCTTGGATAAATCTAGGGTTTTAACTTGGATATCATTATGTTATTGTTGAGGAGGTTTGACAAAAACATCTACATAATATGAACTCCAAAAAGGTAAGACAGCTCCTTGAACTAGGCGAAAGACCATGTCAAAAGCTTCAAGATCCTCCTTAATCTCCTCTAAAAAAAGGTCATAATAAACTAAATAACATTGAACAAAAGCTAAATAAGCAAGAGCATTCAATAACTAAGCTTCTAATCAAGGGAAGAGAGTCAAGCTAGCTATTGAAAGCGCTAGAAGTACCTTGTTTTGTGTGAAGAAATGGAGCGTTCAACTAAGGTCATGAGTCTATGTCAAAGTCAAGTGATATATGTATAAAAATAACCCAAATAGGCTAGGGCACTCACACGACGAAGTTCAAGCCAAATAAAATAATCCAATGAAATTATGGGAAGTTGGAACCATGTGAAAAAGAGTACATATGCCAAGCACTCTCCACAACTACAAAATCAATCATACCAAACTGTAAGTCATATGCAAAATATATCGGCATACGTTAGGAAACTCATATCCCCACTCACAACCTATCTAAGCATAATCATGTGGCGACTAGAATATCATGACAAAAAAAAGACCATATGGAACACCCTTCCTAGTAATAAACAAATCAATACATCGTGTCATCCCAACCCAACTACAACAAACACATCTTGTCTCCTATGTGCTTGTCCTTCACCTTAACTCTGAAACCACATTAATTTTGCATTGTTCTATGTTTTTTCAATTACTTTAGCCCAATTCACTTATTCAATTAGCAATATTTTCAATAACAATTAATTCTTTGAACAAACAATTCAATAACTGAAGATATAATAGTAAATGCAATAACAATATAAAACAATCAACACAATTCACTTATTCAATTAGCAATCTTTTCAATAACAATTAATTCTTCCAACCAACAATTCAGTAACTGAAGATAGAATAGTAAATGCAATAACAATAGGAAACAATCAACACATCAACAAGATAGGTTGATTTTTTCAAAGACCAGGAAAAACCCTACAAGGAAGAAAACCCTTTGAAATTCTTCTTCAATTAGATTGTCATAACATGTTCAGCGAAAGAGTACAATAAGCCCAAATCCACAAATAATAATTCAATATTAAACACTTTGGAAAGATAGAATACATGTTTTGTGGGAGACCATTGGAACTCAAAAGTTAAATTCTGTTCTAAATATAGTACATTCGAGGTTAGTAAATATGTTTCAGTAACGTGCAATTTGGTAAGAAATGAGAAAGGCGTCCCTGTGCATAAATGAATTGGACTCGATGGGAGAGTCGGTGAGACAGAAGTTTTAATCCAAATAAATGTCTTCTTCTTGTTTTTAATTATCGTGTATTTCGTTATAGTTTGTAATGAGCAATTGTTTGTGTTTATAAATTTAAAATTGAATAAACTGGAAATATTGCATATATTATAACTTAAAATTACAATTTTTTATTTTCTAATTAAATTTTCCAAAAAAAAATCTAATTAAATTTTCCAAAAAATAAAATTCTGAAAAGCTAAAAAAAATCGTTTCGTTTGACTACGCCCTTTTGCCTATCTTAGTAGAACTTTCTCACGATGGGCAATTGATTTAAATTCAGAAAATTAGTACTACGACATAAAGCAACAGAAAAGGATGCAAGAATATACTAACTTCATATCTGCTGTCCTCTGCAAATCTATACATGTTCAAATACGAGTAGTTTATAGTGCGACTCTTTGAAGGTTTTTATGATAATTTTTTCTGATCTAATTTCTCTAAATTCTGGCAATAATTTATTGAAAATAGAAGTTTGATGGTTAACCTTGCACAATCAAAGTGCCCCTAAGAGTTTTTTAGAGTGCTGAATCCATATATACAGTAAAAAAAACCAATTTAAATAACAGAAATCAAGATTTTACCTTAATTTTTTTCACCGAATTCCGACACCCCAAACTCCCAGAAATCACACCAAAAAAAACTCTGTTCAAATATAGTTGAAGGTCTTGTTTTGATCTATCCAATTCCGCTCTAAAATAATTTGACGTCAACAGCTTATACTTATCACTTTTCTTCAGCCATTTAGAGAAACGAGACGAAGAGTTTTCTACTTCTTTTTTCAGCAACCTCAGAGGTTCTTGGATTGAATCTTCCGTACTGTCTAAATTGTCCAGACTCTGAAACGTGGATAGAAGCTCCAAATAGCTATCGACCAACTCCTTCAATTCCTTTGATCCAGATATACTACTGTAAATGCCGTAGACAGCTTTAACTGTGGCAATTAAGTTGCCTACAAGACTCGCTATCGTAGCAAATGTCCATCTTTCTTTGTTTCGTGGATATTAAAATATCATTCCCACATTAATGAGTCCTGTTAGCACTTCAAATCCACATAAAAGAATCCAGAATTAATAAATTTATGTTCAATTATTTTCCGTAATTTAATTAACAAAAGTTTTACAATTTTATCAAATAATATTGAACTAAAATTTAAAAATGAAATATAATCTTTGAATAGTGATGATAAGTTGGGAATGCTAAGGTCCAACGGTGGGCATTTATTTCCAGGTGCATTTATGGGTGGGAAAGTGCTCGGAGACAGAATAAGTGTCCTCAGATCATTACTAGCTAGCCTAGATAGCTGAGCAGGAAAGCCGCGAGAAACAGTTGGCAGCATATCACTACACGATTATACAGATGAGGTAACTGTACAGCAAGTCAAGCCATCGGAGAAGGAGAAGAATGTACAAATAGATTCAACGCCATCTCACCTAAGTTAGAGAGAAGTCATAACCATTGATAAGGATGACTGGTTACAGCCCATTGAGCGAGATTTCGATCAAGGGCTAGTACAACTACAGCCTGAGAGATATAAAGATGTAACCTCGGGTTATCATAGAGATAGACATTGCCCGTCAAATTCCAAACAGCGTGACAGCTAAAATTTGTTTTTGTTCAGTTAATTAAGAGTAATTTTCATCAATTCATTGTGAAATAGGGTTTTATTCAGCTAAAAAGAATATTCAGAGACTTGAAAAGAACTTATAAATACAATTGGTTCAGCTAAAAAGAATATTCAGAGACTTGAAAAGAACTAAATACAAAAATCAGATAATGAAACAATCTGTCCCATTGATATAGATAAAAACGATTCATTCCTGTTCCTAACTGCGGGCTCTGTTTATTTTTCTGTGAACTAAACATTAACCAAATAGAAATCTCACAAGGGAAAATTTGATGGGAAAGGGAAAGATTGCGCCTGGAATAAGGTTCACTAGTTTGGTGATGAAGGATCGAATATGAGGGCGGAGGAATATTTACAGAGAGCGGCTGCATTGTTATTTTTGAAAGTTTTCAACTTAAGCATAGCAGGAAGAAGCAGATAAAATATCAGTCTGCAAACTATATTGATTAATCAATCTGATTACACACATTTATATATGAGATAGTTTCAAGATAGGAAATCTATCTTGGACGCACAATAATGTAGTTGAGAGAATATCTCAATAATGTAGTTGAGAGAATATCTCAACCTCACACTAAATTAGGAACTAACCTATAAGATAGAAATAAAGTCTATACATAGAGAGAATCACAAACAGAAGACAAGTAGGAATTACATATTCCAACACTCCCCCTTAATGACTAATTGTCTCAATATCTATCTGCAAAATCTACAACTGGTTCTATTTGGTAATTCACACTGTTGTCGATGTCCATATAAAGGAACAACCATCTACCGAAATGCATGGGTTCCAACTGCTGCAACCGCCAGTCTACTAGGAAGTCCTTCACATACATGGTTCATCCAACCTCTCGATTAACTCCCCCTTGATATAAAATTTCACCTTATGGAGTCTAAAACCAATACGGCCCACCCAAGTGTATCCATCCCGCATGACACACTCTTCCAACGTGTTAAAACTCTCTGATAGAGGAAACATATAACAAAGGGGTATGCATGGCTCTCTGGGTCTTACAGCATGTACAAACAATAAATGACATGTAGATTTGCTTCTAATTACAAATTGTGACTCATACTCTACCATAGTCATGAGTCTATTCCAAGAAACTCACACAAAACAAACTCTCACAAACTTGATTGTCCATCCTCCTTTGTCGCTCACCATACCATTCACCTCCAAGAACACAACACTTTCATATGCTGGAACACACCATTACTTTGGCTTTGTACTTTTGAGTCTTTGGCATCTTCATTTTACTTTGGCAAACTGGTCTTGGTCTTCATGTTTTACCTGTCATCAATTAGAGTTGCAAATTCTAACATAATGACATCATATTGAGGTTTCAAATCTCAATATTTATACAAATTTCCAAGACTTTTCCATATTTACCCATACCAAACAAAAACAATACCAAATGACAATATAAGCACAAGCGATAACCATGACAGTAATACAATATCCATGAAGAAAAAAAAACTGGCATGCAAATGTTCAGCACATGGCCACGCCATTCACTGCTGCGGATAGACTGCCCCGAATTTCAGTTCACCAGAACACTGCCCACACTGTTGTTGTGAGCAGATCCAAGATCATACACTGCACATTTTCTTCGATCTGATCCCTATCATATCACTGACAACTGATCGCTCCACGTTGCTTCATGAACATGCACGAGCAACACCCTTTCACCTGCTTGCTAGTTCACATTTCGACAAGCAGTAATTCACCTCCACCTCTCAGGCTCTCAGCCTTGAGGAGATACAATGTAGCCACCAAGGCTCAACTCAGCCACCAAGGCTCAACTCAGCCACCAAGGCTTATCACAGCCAGGAACGCTCAACACAGCCACGAAGGGCTCAACACAGCCGCAAAGGCTCAACTCAGCCATGAAGGCTTATCACAGCGACAAAGGCTTATCACCGCCACGAAGGCTTATCACAGCGACAAAGGCTTATCACCGCCACGAAAGCTCTCCAGCCACCCAAGCTTATCACCGCCACGAAGGCTCTCCAGCCACCCAAGCTTATCACCGCCAAGAAGGCTCTCCAGCCACAAAGGCTTATCACCGCCAAGAAGGCTCCTGTAGCCATGAAGGCTCCTGTATGTGGTTTTTGGTTCACCACAAACTATCACTTTACAGTGACAAAAGATGGTTTTCGGCTAACCATAAACCTGTACTTACAAGGTGGTTTTGATATTACCACGAACTTTACACATGCCTTAACAAGGCATACATTCCATACTTCAACGTTTGGAGTTTCCGGGTACACATAATGACCACTACAACAACTTGCTTATAACATGCTAGGGAGCCTATTCCACAAATCCACACTAACTCAAACAAACATCTACTTTGTTATCCATCATAATAGTTGTTGCTGCTTCATTGTCTTTTCTTTCGTTGCTCACATCTTGGGCATCCTTGTCTTTATCAAATAAATTCTTGGAACTCCATGCTCAACTTGTCATTTGTTAGAGTCGCGAATTCTAACAAAATAACTTTACCTACATTGAATTAACTAGGCTCAATAACTTTACACATGATTCCAAGGAACTAAATAAAAAACATAAACTCTTCACATTAATTTCTTTGTCTCTGCCCGAAGATGATTATTACACCAAACACAAGAAGCTAAAAGCCTCCTAGAAATTCCACGTGCTTCCGCACCTCTTCTGATACCTGCAAAAGACCCAACAATCTATCGACCTCTTTGCTGAAAGCTGCATTGTTCAACTTGAGCATGTGGATGAAGCCAACACCAATTGGTTCCAACGAGAAATTAAAACAAATTGAAACCAAAAACAAAAACCAGCATTCGAGGACTCGGCCCTTCTGAGTGGCCTCGTCCAACTTCTTGCCATACAACAACTGAGTGGTCAAATTCAAATAGTAGCAATTACAAATCAATATTGGAAAACTCACAAAATCAGAAAAAATGCGATGAGTTTGCCACCAGCCAATAATCAGTTCCATTCTGAGTTCCCCATCCAATCAGCTTCACAACATGTCCTCCCAGTAAGTCACCCTTGTAAACACCAGACTTGTAACGAGCAAAGTCCTCGTAAATAAGGAAATCAACCTCCACCAGCCCATTTGTATAGACCTTCGCCATGATATCATATGGCTTGGAGTTAATTCTGTAAGCAGTTGCACTAAAGCGTTTGGAATTGCCCGAGTCTTGGTTTTCATCTTTGCATTGCTTCAAACACTGGGGAGTTGGATATAAAGGCTCGCAGCCTCGATGTTGGCAACCAGCTTCATCAAAGTAGGGGCACACTTGGCAGTCACACCACCAGTACTGATGAAGTATTGCCATGCGGATAATGGATAACCACCATCACAGCCTTCCCCGCACTGGAATCCACAACATGCCACCAGGTCATTTTTAGAGAGAGTAACGTTCACTTCATAGTGAATGCAAAACCTATCAGAAAGTCTTTCCACTGCACCAAATGCCCAGCAAGAACCACAGTGCCCCTGATCTAGGATGGTTCGAACAAAAGTACACTGCGGCCAAGCTTTTCGTGCATCGAATTCCTTTGGCAAGTCCAAACCTTTCGGATAATTCCATCTTGGCTCTGTGCGGGAAAGTCTTCTGCACCCGCTAATCAAAATATTCTCAGCTTCACCATGGATCTCCACGCACGCAGGTGATCTTGCCGTCCATGCCAAGTAGGCACGCTTTAACCACACAGCATGCCAATCCGTGGCTCGTCGAACAGTGGCACACTCACCGGCTCAGTCCTGTTTGAATCCCTTGATCTGCCTAAGCTCCTGTTCTTAAACAACTCTCTCAACTCTGTTGAGCAGCAGATCTCTACACATTGAATTGTTTTCTTCCCGCTGCAGATCGACACACTGTGGATTTATCCCCACGCAGCAAATCACGCGGAGATGCTCTCTTCCTTAAGCAACAAGAATGTAATCACCCTGGATCCTCCCACGCTCAAATCCACTTAGCTTCGACCGGCCTTCACTAGTCCACACAGGCTGGTTTCAGATCTGCATGCCCAGATCTCCTCCTTGTCTCCACGTAGAGAGAAGCGTTCCTTTCACCACAAGTGCAAAAATCGACGCAGATCCGATCAGATACAGGCTCGGATTCGGGGATCAACAAAGACATCTACATTTCCATCTTCCATTATTCGAGAAACCAAGTAGCGTCAATGAATCAACACCGTGGCAGCGGTAAATGAATCATAGAATGTTTTTATGTATGACCAAAGAGACGCATAGCAGCATACAATCCAATTCAAGCTGCATATATACAAAACATGAGAACTTATATGTCATCCACTCAAACTAAGGTTTGAACCCGTCGCCTGTCGCAGATCAACACTACGTCACAACCTCCTTGGTCGGCTCGACCGCTGCTTCGATAGCAGGGACCTCTGTTGCAGCTTCCATGATGCAGGGGCATTAGGCTCAAAAGTTACTTTGTACATAAGTAGACATAGGGGACCTTATGTTTTTAACTTCTCATGTAATTTTTAGTATTTTGAATAAAAAGTGAGAATTGTAAATGTTCTCTCACTGCAGAGAACATGAGAGAAATGAGTAGTTAGGAATGTGAAGAGACTAGGATCAGTTCAGTTACTTTAGGGATTTTGTCTAAAGTTAGAGTTCGTCGAGTTGTTAGAGGAAAATGAAGCGATTCATTATCTTCTAAGCCAAAAGGCATTAAGTAGAGAGATCTGTTCAGAAGTTCAAGGGCAGAGTAGGTTGCAGAAGGCCTCTATAATTGAAGATCTGGCCTAATATGAAGTTGTAAGTGAATGCCTTCTAATTTGATTCCAGTTGTATACATTTGTTTATAAGTCTTGTGTGAAACTCTAAGTATACTTGGTCGAAATTGTATAAGCAAGATTTGAGTTCTGTGGCATTTTGTAAACTTTGTGTTAATGGGCTGAAGTAGAGACTGTGTGTGGTTGAATTGATGTCTCTGTTTGAAAGCTTGTGGTTCCGGAATGCGAATTAAATCCAAGTCCTCTCTGTCTAAACTAAGTGCGCATTTATTTGTGGGGATAAGTTCTGATCATATCAGATATCTGTTCTGATATTGATAAGAGTCTATAAGAAAATTGTTGAGTTTGATTTACAAGAATCGATACCCATTTGAGTACTACGGTTACAACGCAGAGACTTCGATGGAGTTTGACCTTTTTATTGAGGAAGAAAATGAGTTCAACCTCTGACAGTGGATATATATTAAAATCTGTATTTAATGCTGTTTGATCAGAGCGATAAGGTTCGAGACTGACCCATAGTGAGAAGACGAGATTGAAGGGTTCGATTTTTGTGTTAAGCTGCCATACAGCAAAGCCGTAAGGAAATTAGACTTTGCACGAAAGGTTTCAAGGGAGATTTGATTCAACCTGTTCTAAATTAAGATCAGATTTCCATCACACCAGCAAGCGGAGGTTCGAATTTCAAGCAGAGTCCAATTCGAAATTGGAGTCTGATGAATCTGTGTTGAACGTGATCAGAGTCAAGGGCGTTTCCAGTTGAGTGATGACTCAACTGTAGCAATACCGTGAGCAACGAATTGTCAAAATAATAAGGGCGGAATCAGGTCCGTGGAAGTAGTAAGACGGGCTTCTTTTACAAGAGGACGGATTCCTGAATCGAACGCACCCCAAATCATTTGTAGTAAGCGGTTTCGAACCCAGAAACTAGTTGTATCGCGTTGCAAGAAGACTGGTAAGTAGTTTCACTGAAATTAACGCGATTAGGGTCTTTGCTTGACACGTAAGATAAAGTTGGTTTCCAAAAACCACAAATTTCACGTAAATATTGTGTGTTAAAGCTCTGTGGTGAAAACAACGTGATTTCCCTTCGATCTTGAAGGCAAAAGATCCAAGGGCATTCACATGAGAAGTTGTTGTGTGGTTAACGCAAGGTATGGCCCAGCGCTCTTTCCATTGATAATTGTTTATTAACCATTGATGTGTGGGCCCGAGGCAACATTTGTTGGCAATTGAGAATTAATCCAAGGTTGAAAGTTCATAAACAGGGTTTGAACTATGAACATAGCCGAATGTGTTAATGGAAGGTGAAACCAATATATGTTGAACGTATATGTTAGCATTTTGGGGTTGTATAAAAGTTGAATTTGATATGGAATGAAATGCTAGATGGGCGTTCGGATTTATGAGAGCAATTAGTGATTGATATGCTGGGCTTATATGAGGTTTGAATATTAATAGAACTCCCATGAGAGTGAGAGCCGAAGTCCATTGCTTTGGGCTTAAACGTTCTTTTCAAATAATATTTAAATATCATCAGATGGGGTTAAAATATGGTTTTATAAACCATTGATTTGATTGGAGAAATATAAGTTCCCACATATAAATGTGAATTCTGGCAATGAAGAAAATGCTTCCGATGTGAAATAAAATTAGCTTCCGCAAAGTGTTGAGTTTGCCAAATTTAAAATTACTTGGGTCTAAACTGGGAATTGCGGTTTTGGATGCATAGACAATGGACTAGGAAGGTAGCTTGCTATCATGTGGTATCAGAGCTTCAGGAATAGCTCTGTTTGAAGTAAAAGATTTTTTTATTTAAATCTGAGTGTGTGGTGAAAAGAGACCAGATTTTTGGAAACTGACAAAGACTGCAAGCATACAGAGGCACAGGGCAGGTGTACTGAGATCGTGAAGAAAACTTGAAGTTTAAATCTTTTTAAGGGTGATTGCAGATTTGAAGAAGGAAGATCAGATTCTAAGATCTGATAGGCAGCAAAGATACACAGAATTATAGTGAACAGGATTTGCAAAGTGAGTGGAAGACAAGATCATGCAGAGATCTTGCAGGTAAATAATTTTAAATCTGATTTGAAATTGTAATTGCAGAATTGTGGTTGCATAAAGTTGAAGACAAAGTTGATGATGATGACAGTGAGCCTGATTTCCAACTAGAGGTTGAATAAGAAGGACAATTGCAGTGTTCTCAAGAGAAGGTGAGCAGTGTTTAACTCTGGTTGAAGGATTGTTTGCAGAAGTCAGAGTGTAGACAATTGAAGACATCTTAGCAGAAGCAAATCACAGCTTTGAGAGCAGTGACAGAAGAGTCCAGCAAGGGACTCTGAGTGAAGAAGAAGTGTGGCAGAACCTGGAAGAATTCCCAACAAAGGTTGGATGAGAAGAGAACATAGGTGTTCTTGAGGAAAGTTGTAGAGTGAAGCCTAGGAAGAGCATAAGAGAGTGCTCAGAAGGTTCCAGCAAACAGGGGACCAGCACTTGCCAAAAGCTGGATCCGGAGGAAGGGATTGGTGAGGTGAGTTGCAGCAAGAGAGCTTGCTGTTGCAGAGGCTTAGTGCAGCTTGTAGGAGAAAATGTCTACTGATAGCCACAACAGAGATTGCAAAGGTTCTGAGGGAGGCCACAACAGAAGAAAGAAAGAAGATGCCAAAGAAAATGGCATGAAGAAGAGATCCACTGATGAAGAATGGTGGAAAGAGATAGCTGAGATTACATAACAGTTTTATAAACTGGAGAGGATGATAGAAGAAAGCCAGAGAGTTGGTTGGCTCATGAGGAAGAATGTGAAATGGCAACCATTACAGTTGAGGTTGAGGCAAAATAAGATTGCCTTATTGAGAGAAGAACTCAGAGCAACTGAGTTGAAAGAAGAAATTTCTGCTTGTGAAGCAGAACAGAGCACAGATGAAGAATGGAGATCTGCAAGAGATCTTGTGAGACATGATGAAGACTTGGGACAGCAAGAAGCTTGTCTTGCTAAAGAGGAAGTCATTGGGGATTTCCTGAGTTCTTGGACAAGTCCAGATGATGTAAGGGCTTGTGTTTTTTACTTTGACAAATGTGAAGTGATGACAGACTCCACAGAGGAGGGAGAACTCAAGGTTATTGAGTCAAAGATGGAAATTGAAGATTCCATGTACAAACATGTTCAAGAAGAAGTGCTTGAGGAAGCAGCCAAGACTGAAAAGTCTTGTGATTTGAAAACTAAAAAGTTGTGTATGTTTGCAGGTACACTACTGGAAGATGAACAAGCTTCAGAGTTTGTTGATGAGGAGGAGACATTGAATCTGAAATCTGTTCAGATCAATGCTGAGATAGTGAGATCTCAGGGGGAGATGAAGAAAGAAGAGTCAAATGAAGATATTCAGCAGAACATTGAGGGTGAGAGAGAAGGACCAGCAAACGATTGGTCAAGGACAAGCAGAGGCATACAATGCTATGTAAGGTTCCTGAAATCTACTCCTATTGAAGTAGTTGAATTGTATAGGAGGTTAGATTTTCAAAGAAGAGAATTGGAGACGCAGAGGACTTGTGCACTGGATAAGCTGCTGGAGAAACAAGGCAGAAAAATTGGCATGAATGACAATCAGCAAACAGAGGATAAGAAGAAAATGATTCAGGAAAATGAAGGAGTTCATTTTGATGAATCACAACGGAAGAGCATTCATGAAATAGATGTTAGAAAGAAGAGGAGACTAGCTGACAGTCTCATGAAAGATGCAGATCAGCATGTTGAGGTGCTGACAGAGAAGTTGGAAGGAAATTATGAACAACATACTGATGTGTTGTCAGAAGAGAAGAAGGTATTGAAGCCTTGGAATTTTAATGTTGCTGATTCATGTGTTGATCATGTAGGCAAAGAGGGACAGCTAATGAAAACTGTCAGAGAATTGAAAAAAAGGGAAACTAAGTTGGCTGAGAGCATAGTGAAGGATCATCATCTTAACATGGTGATTGGAACAGTGGAGATAACTCTGGCAGCTGAGGAAGAAGACTGTGAAGAAATTCTGAGTCTTGAAAGAGACTTAGAACTGCAGAGAGAAGGATTGGTGACTGGGTCATCAAATGAGGCCTTTGGGTCTTGTGGTTTTGGAACTGACAGTTTGCTTATGTTTATAGGAAAGGCTGAGGACAATCCATATCTTGGAATTGTCTTGGGAAAAGAAGAACGGTTGCTGAAGGAAGATGAGACAGCCCTGTCTCATATGCAGGAAATTGTCACTGCTGATGACAGAGAAGAATTGGCTAGTCTGATGGGCCAAGAGAAGACTGGAGGGAAAATTTTAAAAGCTGCTAAAGTGAGGAAGAAGCAGCATTCCATGCTGACAAAAGATGAGAAAGCAGAGCTTAAAGAACTTGATTGGATTGCCAAAATCCATCGAGAGGATGAAAGGCAATTGTTGAAGATTGCCCATGAAGAAGAAGGAGGTGCTGAAATTAATTTGCAGCATGTTGAAGATGTAAAACAAGTACGGGGGAGATGGTTGAATTGTTTGCTGGGAGAAATTATGCAAGAGGAAGAGATTGCAAACACTGGAATGAAATTGCCTGAAGCTGTGAGGAAAAGAGGAGAAGATACTAGCTTGCAGAATCTAATTCTGTATGCTAGTATACTGGATGGGTATGTTACTGCATGAAGACAATTGATTGATGATTTATTTTCTAAAAGAAAATTTGCAAATGATGAACAAAAGAAAAGTGTTGCAGAGGGACTGGAAGTTTGGGAGGCAGCAACACCCATGGTGGCAGCTGAAGCAGCATGGGGAATGACATCTGTAGGAGTAGTAAACCTGTTAGTAGCATGTGGGACAACAAGAGCAACAATGTTGACTGCAGTAGAAGGTGAAGGCAGTAGCAGTAGGTAGAGGAGTTTTAGCAAAGAAAAAACAAAAGCAGATTATGAGAGTATAGTTGGAGGAAAATTACAGAACATGATATGGTGGCCTGGAGAAATGAAATTGAAGGATGAGGCAACTACTAGACAGCAGCAAAACAAAGTGTGTGATCCTGGAGGCAGAGACTGAGAGCACATGATCAGGAGATCATGAACAAATTGAAGCTTGGGAGTCTGATGCAGAGGCATTAGGCTCAAAAGTTACTTTGTACATAAGTAGACATAGGGGACCTTATGTTTTTAATTTCTCATGTAATTTTTAGTATTTTGAATAAAAAGTTAGAATTGTAAATGTTCTCTAACTGCAGAGAACATGAGAGAAATGAGTAGTTAGGAATGTGAAGAGACTAGGATCAGTTCAATTACTTTAGGGATTTTGTCTAAAGTTAGAGTTTGTCGTGTTGTTAGAGGAAAATGAAGCGATTCATTATCTTCTAAGCCAAAAGGCATTAAGTAGAGAGATCTGTTCATAAGTTCGAGGGCAGAGCAGGTTGTAGAAGGCCTCTGTAATTGAAGATCTGGCCTAATATGAAGTTGTAAGTGAATGCCTTTTAATTTGATTCTAATTGTATACATTTTTTTATAAGTCCTGTGTGAAACTCTAATGTATACTTGGTCAAAATTATATAAGCAAGATTTGAGTTCTGTGGCATTTTGTGAACTCTGTGTTAATGGGCTGAAGTAGAGACTGTGTGTGGTTGAATTGATGTCTCTGTTTGAAAGCTTGTGGTTCCGGAACGCGAATTGAATCCAAGTCCTCTCTGTCTAAAATAAGTGCACATTTATTTGTGGGGAGAAGTTCTGATCATATCAGATATCTGTTCTGATATTGATAAGAGCTTATAAGAAAATTGTTGAGTTCGATTTACAAGAATCGATACCCATTTGAGTTCAATGGCTCTACCAAGTAATGAGGAAGTCAATTGTCGTGAAAGTCCCTGGCTTAGATCATACACGTTCAACAAAACGTTGTATCTTTCCTGATTTGACCGCGAAACAACCAAACACAGTAAAATGATCGAGAACCCTTAAAAAATAGCGTAGAAACTCGGGCTCGACAGACCCCAACGGTTACCAGATGCCAACTTCGAAGTCACAAAATTCGTCAAAAATGGCGAGACAGAGACTCGAACTCGGGCTCTACGGACTCCAACGGTTACCGGATGCCAACTTCAAAGTCACAAAATTCGTCTAAGAATTCCAGGGCCGAATTTGAAAAACTTGTATTTTTAGTCGCGGTTCCAAACCCTCGATTTGCTCTATTCGTCATCAACAAACGCTCATGATAGGCTATGGTGCTCGAACATATGCGGACATATGCGGGTTAGCAATGGAAAGAGAACCCAAAGTAGTGTTAATCACGAGTAGGAACCTGAACCAGAAAGGCTGCAGCGAAGGAATATGGCATCGCTTGGATGGATTTTTGGAGGTTTTATGAGCAGTGATTCATTTTCTTCGTAAGCGTTGTTTCAATCCATACTACTAGTGGTTTTGAATATCTCTTTCATGCCGCTTCTGGTGTGTTTTTTCCGTTTAGGAAGTTGTGCTCATATCTCCTATTTGGGAAACCTTCCATATCTCTGTTTAGAATTCCTCCTTCTTGCGGGATTTGGTATTGGTTTTATATATTCTTAGCGCCTTTTCCTATGCTGTTTTTGTTATGAATATCATGCGCCTGAGCTGATTGATTATCACTAAGGTTCTATTATGATTGTTAATGCCTGAATATTGGATCACTTTTGCTGTTAGCTTCTTGCTCCCGGCAATTTATGATCCTTTCTGTATTCATGCATCGCTGTGGAGCTAATATGTATATTCTCGAGTGGATAAGCCTTCTAGATTTGATTGAGATTGGATTGTCGGCTCTAATGCTTATGATAGCTCTCATGATTCTTAGATCCATTTATCATGTCCACCTCTCAGATGGTCGACGCAGATGGTGAAATCTCCTTCTCATCTTCAGCTTCTCAATCATTTTCTTCTGATTCATCTCAATATCCAATCGGGTTTTTTCAAACATGGTTTCACTTATGGAACAAATCGTCCACATTCTTTACTATTTCCAGACCATGCAAAAGTTCTAGCATTAGGTTTCGCAAACAATGGTGGACTTTTCCAGGATGTTGGTGTTGCTGCTACGGTCAGCCATAAAAGCCTCCTCATTGCTCTGGTTTTTCCGGTAGTTTCTACCATAGATTCCGGCCACCACCTTTAACGGGTATTTTTGAATTTCGAACCGTTGTCTCGAATGTTTAACTGCCTTATCCTCTATGACCTAATCTCTGTCCTTACTGCAGACTACTTATTGCCTTTTTTAGATCTGCGCAGATAATCTCTGATGCTTTCTGCCCTCACAGATATGGTCAGTCCTAGATTTATATTAGAACATTATTCCTCCTTTAAGACGTGATTAGGTCAGCGTCCTATGGATGCCAAAAGAATGTTTTTTGGAGGCGGATTTTAATTTCTTCCCTGCGATCTAGATTCATCGAGGCCTTCTCTGACGATTCTCTTTAAAATCCTGTCTTTCCTCCTGACAAATCACGCGGTCTTCGATCTTTGACGGCCCGGCTGACATCACATCTATCATTTCTCCAGCATTTTCTTTCTCTCATTCCACTTTCCAAAGGCCTTGTCCTTGTACATGTCTCTATTTTCACACGAACCTATTGTGCTCTCGGTTCATGCACATCATCATTCCTTTGATTTCCAGGCCTCTGTTGTTTTGATTTTCTACGTTCCCATGAGGTTGCTAGCTGTGTCCCGGCCTCTCTAAGCAAGTGCCAGCTATCATGCGCATGCGGCGACGACTATTGATGTCATTCATATGATATCCTTTCTATGGCGGGATCTCATAACTTAGTTGATATCTTTTCCCCCCATCAGTTGCTTGGGGACGTTTTACAGCGAGACGCAGTCGACGATCATATTATCAAACAAGCTCTGCATGGTTCTGTTCCTGATGTGCATCATCCGATAGGTGGCTGCATTTATCAGAAGCGTCGTGGACGCCGCAAGAGGCGGAAATCTTGCTACAAACACAACATGGAAATCAAAGAAGTTACGTTAGACTTTGATGATCTTTGCAAGAGGGTGGCGAGCTTGCAGAAGAGGGAGGTTATTGGAAGATGGTTGTTTCCGGAAAACTGTGAATTTGATACGGCTTCATGGATTAAAAAACAATGGAAATCTATATTAGGCTACACACCAATTGTTAGTATTCTCATTAACGGTTGGTTTAGTGTTCATTTTATGCATGTCAAGGATGTCCATAAGATCACCTGCCGCACCTAGGTTCGTGGCCGTAGTTTTCTGCAGCTTATTCCTTGGTATGTTGGTTTCAATCCTGTGCTGGAGGCCCCGCGCAATCGTATCATTTGGATGAAGCTTCCGGGTCTTCCCCTGGAATTCTGGACTATGAAGGCGCTTCAGTTGATTGGCAATTCTATTGGTATCACAAAATATATCGATCCAAGTATTATTGGAGCCAGCGATTAAAAAATTGCTTGGATTCTTGTTGAATTAGAGTACACTGGTGGTCTGCCTGGCGACATCGATCTTGTATGGGGTAATAGAAAACACCGTCAGCGCATAGATTTCTGGGGCATTCCCTTCCGGTGTCTTATATGCCATCGCACTGGTCACCTCAGGGAAAATTGCCCTTATCGTCTGCGCATGCATCGAGCGGATGCTGATTCTCAAGCCAGAATATTTGACAAGCAGAAGATCAATGGTTCGGGACCCGTTCTCGATGGTTGTACTGGTAATTCTTGTCCCCATGTCTCTGATGATGATGCTTTTTTCACTGCTCAGGATCAATCGGATGGAATGCCCAATAATTGCCGTGTATTAGCCCCTGAGTCTAATCATACTTCTCAAATTGATTCTCTGCCGCCTGTTGGTTCACCTCGTATAGAGGCAAATTTGCCTTCCAGCCCTGCTCCATTTCCTTCAGTGAACTATAAGGATGTTGATGGCCCTGTAGCACCTACTTTCTCCTATGTAGATGATTTTCTTAAAGGCCTTCCTATCAGTACTGCCCCTCTTGATCAGTCGATGGATGATCCTCCACTGTATCCATCCTCGAATTTCCATGTGGGTGAGTCTTCAGCTCCTCCCCCCAGCTCGACCTGTAGTCCCCATACCACTCTGGATATGCCTCCTGTTTCGACAGACCCAGTTATGGATTCTCCCAGGAATACTGTTGATTCTGATGTAGAGGCCATATTGGCGAACCCTAATGTCGATATAGCTTCCCTCACTGTCTTTGACAGACCGCCCTTATCTTCTAATAATATATCCTCATCTGCCAGAGGCACGTCAAAAGGGACTAGTAGACTTTCAAAAGGAAAATTCAAAGCCATTTCTCTTTTTTCTGATTATGATGATAGTCTCACTGAGATTCCTATCTCGATTAGTGAGGGTACTTTGGATGATTCCCGGGCGCTTAGAGCACGCCACCCGGAACTTGAGTCGAGATGAATAACATCATTTCCATGAATATTCGGGGGTTGGGCGATGCCTCCAAAGCACATTGCCTCCGTGAGATTCTGAAATCGGGTGATCCTATTATTTTTCTTGCTCAAGAAACCTTATGTGCCAGGGACAGAGCCATTAAGTTATTCCTTAGTTTCAAAATTGGATGGAAAGCTGCTGCAATTGATGCTGTCGGTCATTCGGGTGGTCTTATTGCTGTTTGGAATCCGGAGATGGCCAATTTTAAAGCCTTCAGGTTCTTTGGGGGAATTTTGTTGGCTGGTCACCTTAGAGGTTATGAGGATTATGTCTATATTATTAATTTATATGCTCCCTATCGCAACAGACTATCTTTTTGGCAACGCATGGCTTATTCGAGTCTTCTTGCTTTACACAATCTTATATTGATGGGCGATTTTAATTCTACTATGAGACCTGATGAAGTTTGGGGTACAAATGCTAGATTCGATCCTCTTTCCCCATTTTTATGTGATCTGCTATATGGATTTAATTTGACTGATATTCGTCCTCTTCCTATGCTGCCGACGTGGACAAACAAGCGTGCCAATGACCAGTTCATTGCCAAAAGATTGGATAGAGCCATGGTTCATATTAACCTCGTGGATTGATGGAGTCTACTTCGTTCTGATATTATTTTTTCAAATGTTTATGATCATATGCCCATCCGGCTATCGTGGAAATCTGTCTCTGTGGCTTGTGGAAGACCTTTCAAATTTAATAGGGTCTGGCTGGAAGATGCGAATTATTCAAAAATGGTCCATAGGATTTGGCTACAAAATATTGATGATGACAGCCTATCGGGCTGGGACCGTTTTCATCATAAGATCCAGAGTATCAAGAAGGCAACAAAGGAATGGGAAATCCAGAAAAAATCGGATCTTAAAAAAGAGCTCTCAGATATTTTTGCGAAAATGGCAGACTTATTTTCTTCTTTTGTTGCTCTTCCCCCAGATGATGAAGCTCTGAAGCTACTGCAGGATCTTGGTTCTAGAAAACGGGAGATTTTGCGTATTGAAGAAGTTACTTGGCGGCTGAAGGGTAGAATGCTATGGCTTAAGGAGGGCGACCTCAATACTCATTATTTCCACAAGTCGGCCAATGCTAGACGCAATCAGAATGCTATTTGGCGTATAAGAAAGGAGGATGGTGATTATGTCTTCTCCACTTCAGACATTCAACTCGAGGCCTTTTCATATTTCTCCAAGTTTTACTCATGTGATCCATCTATTGATGTTTCGAATCAAACATGGGTTCTCGAACAGTTTCCCGGGTTTTTTGGTGCGGATGACATTTCTGTCCTTGATCAGGTTATCTCTAGGAATGAAGCTCTTAAGGTCCTGAAGTCCTTTTCTCATGATAAGTGCCCGGGTCCCGATGGTTGGCCCTCTGAATTCTTCATTCATTTTTTTGATCTCATGGGTGATGAGATCGTTGATATGTTGGAACTCTTCCGAAGCAGAGGTTTCATGCCTGCTAATCTGAACTCCTCTTTTATTGCTCTCATACCGACAATCTCGGATCCGCAGTCATTTGCGGATTTCCGGCCTATAGCTTTGTGTAATTTGCTGTATACGCTGTCATAAAAAATTATTGCAATCCGCATCAAATCAGTTCTGTCTGCCAATATATCAAAGGAACAATATGGGTTTTTAAATGGCAGATCTATTCATGATGCGATTGCTATCGCCCAGGAGGTGGCACATTCTATGCACTCTGCAAAACAAGAAGCTCTAATTATGAAGGTGGACTTGTTCAAAGCTTATGATTCGGTGGACTGGTCTTTTATCCGGTCTTTGCTGCTCAAGGTTGGCTTACCAATCCGGATTATTCGATGGATTATGGCCTGTGTTTCAAATGTTAGATACGCGGTTATTGTAAATGGATTTCCATCTCGTTTCTTCAAGGCTGGTCGGGGATTGCGTCATGGGTGCGCTCTCTCTCCTCTTATCTTTCTTATTGTTATGGACGGCTTTAGTAGACTAATGCATTTTGCTGAACAGAGGGGATATATTGAAGGTTTTGCTTTCTCAAACTCTGTCTCAACTTCACATTCCTTATTTGTGGACGACTTATTGCTTTTTGGTTATTTACGGCGGAACCATTGGTTCTATATCCACATAATGTTCTCGCGTTTCAAAAGTGCTACTGGTTTGGGCATCAACTGCAGTAAGTCCTTTCTTCTATATGAATATGGTGACATCTAGGAGATTATTTTCATTGCCGATTTCATGGGTATCAGCAAGCGTCATATTTCAAATGGTTTCAAATATTTGGGTTTTTTTATTAAGCCATGTGGATACAAGAATAGAGATTGGATTTGGATTCTTGATAGGTTGCGGGATCGGATTCAGCGATGGACTCATCGATGGTTATCGATGGGGGGTAGGTATATTCTAATCCAATCGGTGCTATCTCAGATGATTGTTTTCTGGGCTCATCTTCTTTTCATCCCCGCAGGTATTATTTCCAGAATTAATGGCATCATTTCTCATTTCCTTTGGAGTGGTGCCAAATCGGAGAGGAAATATCACCTCTGTAGCATGGCGGACATATGCAAGCCCAAGGGGTCGGATGGCTGGGGTATTCTTGACACACAGGTTTTTAATAGCGCCCTGTTAGCAAAATCATTCTGGAGAGCCATTTCTTGCCCAGGATTATGGAACGATGTTATTAAAGCCAAGTATTTTCAAGGGGATGTTTTACTTTCGATTAGCTGCAACACCCTTACTTTTCCTCGTTTCATTTCGTGTATATGGCGTATCTTTAGAAAAATCATTCCTCTTATTGCTCCGCGCCTTAGATGGAATTTCAGGGATGGTAGTCACATTCCCATTGGCGCGACCACTCTCCTTCAGCTGGCGTCTGAATGTGGTCCTTCTCGGAATCTTATTCATGCTCTTTCTATCCGCGGGATTTTTTTCTACTCTCAGATAATTCTCTGCTGGTCTCATTCAGCTCCCACTTTCAAATCTGCGGCTCAGCTTGGTTTGGATGGAGCTGTGGTCGATGACTGGATTTGCTTCCGGGATTCTCTGCGCCAGGCTGGGTTATGCTACGCTACAGGGGGTGACAAATTAGTATGGGGGGGTCCAATGAGAAATCGATCCTTGATAGTGAAAGATGTTTACCAGAACTTTATTGTTTCTTCTCATACTCTGCAGGGTCCAAGCATGTTCCGTCTCTTCTGGAAAAGGAAAATTCCAATCAAAATTACTATTTTCGGGTGGCTTACATGGAAAGGTAGAGTCCTCACATGGGACAATTTAAGAAAGCGGGGTCATCATGGCCTAGGATGGTGTGTTTTCTGTTTAGCTGCAGAAGAATCAATCTCTCATTTGTTCTTTTCATGCCCCTCTGTTATTCATATTTGGAAGTTATTCAGCTCTTTCATTTTGGACCCGGCATGGCTTCCTGTGGACTTCATGACCGCAGCTTTGGATTGGGACAAGTTGCACAGTCAGTTCCGATCGCTGCCATTTTACTTCGTTTGGGAGATTTGGCTGGCAAGAAACAAGAGGATTTTTGACCAGATTCCTATTCAGCCTCATAAGATCTATCTCGCCATTAAAGCATGGATGGACGTGACTCCCTCATTTATGCCCGAAATCATTGATGGATCTCGTCGTATAAGACCACATGATATTTCCATTCCTGTTGTTTATTTTGACGGAGCTGCTGCTGATGGCACTACTGGTTGTGGGGCGTGGATCAAGATTTCAGAGCACGAACGATATCATATCATTTGGAATGGTGGTCCAGGTTCTAATAATAAAGCTGAAATTATGGCGTTGTGGGGGGGATTGCTTGTTGCCTATGACCTTCAGATTCAGGTGGCTAACATCTTTGGGGATTCCAAATTGGTGATTGGATGGATTACAAATGAATCTCATATGGATACTCCGCATCTTCAAGGATGGGTCGAAAGGACCAGGCAGCTTTGGAATCGTTTAGATTGCCCCCCTATCATCCATATATATCGTGAGAACAATACTAGAGCTGACAGGCTTTCCAAGATGGGACTTCTGGAGGATTTCGGCTTATTGATGGTTACCCATTTTTCAAATGGTCTTCAGTCAGGAGTGTCTCACATCCCTCTTCCTTAAAATTTTTATCTCTGTTTCTGTTTGTTTTGTATGCGGATGCACATATGTTTGTGTCATTTTGGAGCTAGCTGGACCTATAAGTTTTAAGCCAGACCATATGCCCTGCTTTGTTGTCAAGATTCAATTCATATTTTTGCTCTCTAGGGAGGCTGGACTCGCTTTAATCGTTTCCATATCGACTTATCACTTTCAACATCAAGCGAGCGTGATCTCCTATCGACCTGGTTTTCTCTATCTTCTACTAAGCGGTCACATTATAATCTGGGCGTGACATTTTATATCCGGTATCTTTATTTCTCTGTTTACATGACCTCTGCAAGTGAGCGGGCTCATTGTTGGCATGCGAGCACGTACATCTAATGCAAGCGAGCGTGGCAAGCGAGCGTGGCTTTATCAAGCGAGCGTGTTTTATATTCTATATGGCTGCCCATTTGCATTTATTTATCTATATGCAGCTGATCTGTTATTCATGGTTGATCTATTTATATGATTAGGCCTGCAATATCATAATTTTCTTATCAATTTCGCTAGCTCAGAAGCAACCTCCTTTTATACTTTCAATCAATCTCTGATGCTTCTTGAGTCTATCCTTCCTTTTGTAATCATATCCAGCAGTAGAAGTTATATAAGATGATTATAATTTGTATCCGGGTCGGATCGTGACCTGTTCATATGGATGCCCTCTCATTTTGCTCTGTTCAGTTATGAGCAGATTTCTACGGGGCAAATGATGGTGGATTTCTCGCTGTGTATCTCTACAGCTAAGATTATATGAATATGTACTGTTTATATCATTAATATATTCAGCGTTTTTTTCTTTCTGAAAAAAAAAACGTAGAGAATTCGATGGAGTTTGACCTTTTTATTGAGGACGAAAATGAGTTCAACCTCTGACACTGGATATATCTTAAAATCTGTATTTAATGTTGTTTGATCAGAGCGATAAGGTTCGAGACCGACCCATAGTGAGAAGACGATATTGAAGGGTTTGATTTTTGTGTTAAGCTGCCATACAGCAAAACCGTAAGGAAATTAGACTCTGCGCAAAAGGTTCCAAGGGAGATTTGATTCAACCCGTTCTAAATTAAGATCAGATTTCGATCACACTAGCAAGCGGAGGTTCGAATTTCAAGCAGAGTCCAATTCGAAATTGGAGTCTGATGAATCTGTGTTGAACGTGATTAGAGTCAAGGGCATTTCCAGTTGAGTGATGACTCAATTGTAGCAATACCGTGAGCAACGAATTGTCAAAATAATAAGGGCAGAATCTGGTCCGTGGAAGCACTAAGACGGGCTTGTTTTACAAGAGGACGGATTCCTGAATCGAACGCACCCCAACTCATTTGTTATGGATAAATTCCATAAACATACTTGGAAGAAAGAACTAGAGAGAAAGAAGAAGTACTACATAGAAGAGTTTAACCCCACACATAACCATCAACAAAAGGCATACATAGGGGCTAATATTTCTTGGAGATCTAAAATTCTTATTGCTCAATTAAGGACTAATTCTCATCAACTCCGTTGTGAAACAGGGCGCTGGAAAAGGCCAAAAGAAATGTGGGAAGAAAGAGTATGTATTTTTTGCTCCTCTGGAAAAGTGGAAACAGAAAAACATTTCATTCTAGAATGTGAGGCTTTCAAGGACACCAGAGAAAACTATGCAGGCATTTTGGCAGCTAATTCTTGGGATAATCTATTCAGCGAAGAGTTTGTCGATAAGCTGGGAGTGCTCATTGTAAAACTTCACAGAAAAAGGGCCGAATACAAGAGTCAGATAGAGAAGCAATCTGTCCCATAGGCTATTTTTAGCCTCGTGGACATTAAAAATTCTTTCTTTCTTTCTTTCTTTGTAGTAAGCGGTTTCGAACCCAGAAATCAGTTGTATCGCGTTGCAAGAAGACCAGTAAGTAGTTTCACTGAAATTAACGCGATTAGGGTCTTTTGCTTGACACGTAAGGTAAGGTGGTTTCCAAAAACAACGAATTTCGCGTAAATATTGTGTGTTAAAGCTCTGTGGTGAAAACAACGCGATTTCCCTTCGATCATGAAGGCGAAAGATTCAAGGGCATTCACATGAGAATTTGTTGTGTGGTTAACGCAAGGTATGGCCCAGCGCTCTTTCCATTGATAATTATTTATTAACCATTGATGTGTGGGCCCGAGGCAACATTTGTTGGCAATTGAGAATTAATCCAAGGTCGAAAGTTCATAAACGGGGTTTGAACCATGAACATAGCCGGATGTGTTAATGGACGGTGAAACCAATATATGTTGAACGTATATGTTAGCATTTTGGGGTTGTATAAAAGTTGAATTTGATATGGAATGAAACGCTAGATGGGCGTTCGGATTTATGAGGGCAATTAGTGATTGATATGCTGGGCTTATATGAGGTTTGAATATTAATAAAACTCCCATGAGAGTGAAAGCCGAAGTCCATTGCTTTGGGCTTAAATGGTCTTTTCGAATGATATTTAAAGATCATCAGATGGGGTTAAAATATGGTTTTCTAAACCATTGATTTAATTGGAGAAATATAAGTTCCCACATATAAATGTGAATTCTGGACAATGAAGAGAATGCTTCCGATGTGAAATAAAATTAGCTTCCGCGAAGCGTTGAGTTTGCCAAATTTAAAATTACTTGGGTCTAAACTGGGAATTGCGGTTTTGGATGAATAGACAGTGGACTAAGAAGGTAGCCCGCCATCATTCCGTGAACACTTATCCAAACAACAAAACTTCACTCAAACCATATCTCATTTCCTATTTTCCGGCTAGAATAGCAAAACCTTAAATGAAATGGTGTTATGGCATAACTCCGAGAGCCAAGGAACCGTTACCTTCTCTGATTAGCTTCGCTGCTTTCTTCTGGATCAACGACGGAACCTTTGAATTCGAATTCTCCCGAACTCGAAATCGAATCAGACGCTCGTCGTCGTCGTACACAGCCGGTTCTTGAGCAAGGCTTTGACGATAAAATCTAAAGCTTGAGATCGAATTGACTAGGCAACCAGGCGCTGGATTCAATTTTCTCAGATCTTCTGCCGTGGCTTTCAAAGCAGGCTCTTCGGCTATATCAATATTGTCCGGTCTTCGATCCCGTAGATTTCAATCTGCAGGAATCTCCTACGGTACCTACGAACAGATCAGACCGCAGATCTCGCAGAGCAGGAAGATATGAGCCTGTGTTTCTTCGATAATAGGACTCCGAATTGCAGCAAAAAATCATGGGTTCCCCAAAAAGCTTTACCTTTTTAGAATTGCCGACATAATTTTTTTTTAAGTTGATTTAAAAAAAATTTGACCTTTACCTTTTTTCATGGTTTGGTTAATAAAAAAAATTAATTTATTTAATATTTATGATTTTGTTATTTTATTAGTATAATCATATAAACTAAATTGTTGATAAATGTTGATAAACATTAATTTATAATAAAAATAAATCACTTATTTTATATACAAATTAATTAAATTATGATTTTATTTTAAATGATTATTATTATTATTTATAAAAAGAATATATATATATAACAAGATTTTTAATTATAGAAATTTATTTTTATTTTATCATAAAGATTCTCAATTTGTAAATAGAATTTGCTATAATATTATGGACTCATATCATGATTATCAATACTATATATTAAAAAAATCACAAATCATTTTATATAACACTTATTTATATAATATTTTTTAATTAATTTATTTATTTAAATATATATATATATATATATATATATATATATATATATATATAACTATTTTGAAAATAAATACTTTATTTTATAAATACATCTAAATATATTTTAAAAACTCTGTTCTAAAATAAACACAATTACAAAAAATCATAAATCATTACTATTTTACTTTAATAACCAAAGAAATTTTGAAGTATTATATGAATTATCATAATCACAATCTTTTGAACCGAGTTCTCTTTATTTATAAGTGAATATTTGTTTGTCATTAAATTTAGAGAATTATTTACTTATTTGCATTTAAAATAATTATATATTTTTATTTAAACTTAATCTTAGAATTAGTAATTGATATCCGGGTTTAGTGAAAAGAAATTTCGGAGATGTTCATTAATTTGGTAAGGTAATAGTTAAAAGAATATAGATAGTTCCCACAACCATATACATAAAATAAATGACATTGTAAATATTATTTTTATGATTTTTTTTTATTTTAATGTATCTCCATGAGTTCAAGTTGATTGGTACATCTCATGGGAGAATGGCTCCATGAGAGCATGGAAGGGTAACACTTACCTATGTCTTTTTTTTTTTAATTGAAAGCCTGAACATAAATGTATATGGTTTTTTAAATAGGATTGAGTATAGTTTTTATATTAGGTTTGCACATAGTTATCCTAAATATTTAGGAAATTTGTTACATTTATTTATCTGATAACTTTTCCTTTTGTATGGTAATTTTTGATACATTTTAGGGACTGTGCAAGTGATTCAAATTTTATTATATGCTTGTAGGAGTACATTCTACAATAACTACATGTTGACGGTGCTACAAATCCGTCAACCAAGGGGGTCTCCCAAGTATAAAGTCTCAATTAGACCTCACACCATTTCGAGTAGGAGCCCCAACCAAAAATACCGTTGGTTGACATTGTCCTTAGGAATTTGTCTTGGCTGCAATTGTTAACATAGGAGATTATGCAAACAATCTTTGAAACAAGCAAGTAAGTTGACACTGTGAAGCATACAATCGTAATGTATATAAAGTATTTTCACGGAAGGAAAAATAGAGAGTGAGTCTCCAAAAGAGTGGTAACCTTCCTTTACTGTATAATATGGATTCTTCCCCCCTGTCCAAATTATTTGATCATATTTATGAGTGGCAACTAGAGCTGAGCCTTTTAAAGATTTAATCATATCCCTCCACTGGCTAGACATCTAAACCGGTAATTTGGGACACCACCATGCTATCCGAGAACCTTATGAATCCCATTTTGAGATATCCACTAGTCTTTGTATTCCTTGTTCCTCCATCCATATTGTTGTTTCTCTGCAGTCGGTTTCACCACATCCATCCATATTGTCGGTTCTCTGTAGTCGGTTTCACCACATATGTATGTGGTGGAGGGAATCATATCCTTCCATAGGTGAATGTGCCTCCCATTGCCAGATTTCCATCCCAAACACTGCAAAATAATTGGAGCGACTGCTTTACACAATTTCCAAATTTTGGAGCCATTAGACTCCCAAGATGCTTCTTTGTGTCTAAGGAGTCGTTATTATGAAAATATTTTTACAAAAATGCAAGTTTCCACCACTCTTTGGATTCAGATACAAGTCGACATACTAACTTTGCCCCTAAATCCAGGTTCATATAGTTTGGATCTTTGATTGCTAATCCTCCATATTTCTTTGGAAGTCTCACTATGTTCCAATTAACTAAATGAAATAACTTCTCATTCCCTTTCCCACCTTGCCATAAAAACATCTGAATCATACTACCTATTATGTGAGTGATTCCTTTTGGAGTTAACAAACTCAATATATAATGGAAGAGAGGAAATGACCAATTTTATTAAGACTGTCTTTCCTACTATGTTCAACCATTGTGTGCCCCAAGAGTAGATTATTTTCTTAATCTTTTGAATGCCAGATTCCAAATCTTCACCTCTCATTGGGCCCATAGAAACTGGGATATCTAAATATGAGAATGAGCTCCAGTTCCTGGCCATTGGGAAGCATAATATTTGAGAAATCTCCTTCATGACCATTTCAGAGCAATTCCATCCATACAACTGAATTTTTCTTTTGTTAACTATCCCACCTAACAAAAGGAGATATTTATCCAAAAAAAAAGTGTAGATGCACCTATATACCCTTGAGCATTTTTTTACCTATATACCCTTGAGCATTTTTTTAAAGTAGTGGGGATGCAAGTCAATACCAGTAAGACCAAAATAATGATTTTCTCTAATAAAAGGAAGCAAAGCCATCATACGTTCTTCTTTGAAGGCAACATTCTTGAAGAAGTAAATGAATACAAGTACCTCGGGATCAATTTCAACAACAAGCTTAATTGGGAGGATTGCAGAAAGAAAGAATTTTAGGAGGGTGGAAAGCAATACGATCAAAGTAATTTTTGGACTCCAAGTTTGTCCAGTGCTATTATATGGGTGTGAATTTTTGGCTAGCAGCATCCCTGTTTCAAAATGGAAACAAATTGAAAAAATTCAAAAACGCTTGATCATCAGCAAGTTCAAAATAAAAAATTTGGTTCCCTATGAGATGATGTTGAGTGAAATAGGGGCAGCTCCCATCGAAGCAATTGCCATGGTGTGTCTTATAAGGTTTCTAAAAAGAATTGAGCAAATGGGAGGAGATAGATGGCCGAAAGTTATCTTCAATGAAGGTATGAGTGAAAGAAAGAAATCATGGATGAGACAAAACTACAAATGGATGAAAAAATGGAATATTTACCTTAATGCATGTCCCACAAATAGCAAGGAGTTAAAGAATTTTGTGCTAGAGAAGTTCCGTAAGGGTATATGGGGAAAAGTTTTGGGTAGAAAAAAGAAGTGTTATGTTTAGGAATTCAACCCCACTTGTGACCTCCAACAAAAATAGTACATTGGAGCGAGCATTTCGTGGAGAGCAAAGGTTCTTATTTCTCAATTAAGAACTAATTCACATCAACTTTGGTATGAAATGGGACGGTGGAAGAGACCTAAAAAATCTTGGGAAGAAAGGGTATGTACTTTTTTTACTTATGGGGCAGTGGAATCAAAAAATAATTTCATTTTGGAATGTGATGCTTTTAGAGACATCAGGGATAGTTGCCACAGTATGTTAGCATCAATTCCGTGGCATTGTCTTTTTAGTGAGGGAACTGTTAGAAGGTTGGGTCAGCTCATCATCAATTTGAGTAAGAAAAGGATTGAATTGCAGAAGACAAAAATACAAGGAAGTTGGTAGTCCCATAGACTATTTTTAGTCTTGTGGACATTAAAATATCATTCATTCACCTTCTGGCAACTCAAACGATGAGATCAGTGATGTCGACCACCCTTTGTGTCTTGTCAGTGAAATTGATCACCTAATGCGATGTGCGATTATCAATATGAGCTCAACTACACAAATATGTGCATAATTAAATTAAATTAATCTATATCTCAAAAATATATTAGATTATATTTATCTCAACTTACACAACATTAAATACAATACTACCAACTACATTATTAAAAAAAATAAAAATAAAAATAAAAATAAATTATTCTACAACTCCGATCTCTATCATCAATCCATAGGAATCTTATATTCATGGTAACATGACAATGCCATATTTATTAATGTGATTTAAATATGGTATGGTGGCAAATTTAAATCAAATCTACTTCACTCCTATGGCTCACCCTTATGTTTAACCATGTTTACCCCAAAAAATGTTTTGACTAAGTGCATTGCAAACTAAGTCTATTGCAAATAGAATAATGTTGTGAGTAACTCACTTGATAACAATGTTTGTGTTTTGTTCACCTCCGTGGTATTGGCATCATTTTTGTGTTTTGTAATACAAAATAGACATCACGAAACAGCGAGGGATAATTTTGGGTGGCTCAAACCAATTGGAGTGTACCTCAGTGGGCCACGTTCGATTCCCAGTGGTAGCGTTAAGATGTTGGCACCACCTGATATTACATTGTAAATTAATACTTGATATTTATTACATTGTAAATTATTACTTATTACTACATTGTAAATTATTACTTATTACTTGATATTGATATTTATATAATAATATACTGCCGTAACAAATTTTTGAGAAAACTTTTTTAATATTATTATGATTCAACCCATTTTTAATGAATTAAATAATCTAATTTTAAAATAAAAAATACAACTTATAAAATTTTCCAACCCTTCCCATAATCATCTAATGTTATCACTATCGAACAAATGTGATCACACAAACCAATGGTAATTAAAAAGCCGCATACATATATAAACCGTGAACAACCCAATCCTTTTCCCCTAATGCATGTAAAGTTCTCAAACTTCATTGATTCATTTTTATCTCTTCCTCTGCCAATGATGTTGTATTGAGTTTTTCGTCAAACCCATGGGTTTGACCAAAAACAAATTGTAAAATTTATTACAAATTGGAATTTATTATTTTTAAAAATAATTTAAATATTTTATTTTAAAATTTGATTGGTTATTAAATTAAATACATTATTGTTATTGTTTCGTTTAATAAACTTTACAATAATAATAATGTATTTATAGACAGTTCATAAAATTTTATTTCATTATTTATAGATTATGTAATTTGTTTACATAGTTTGTGTGAGAAAATGGAGGAAGTTTTGATTGGAGATCAGTTTTGGAACTTCAAATCAGATCACAAGCCAATTTATTTAAGTTTCACTTGGACTGGAAAGAAGCACTTTTTCACAAAGGAAAAATTCGTAATTTTATTAATAATAACAAAATTACATGTTACATTAGCTGGTATTGTTAAAGACAAGCAAGTATGCCGCAGATAAAAAATACAATGAAGAGGAAATTAGGCTTTCCTCCCTTTTTTCTTTTCAACCTTCCGCCAACCGCCTTGTGTTGGCGTGGTCGATATAAGGACGAGCTGGTTCTCTACCTCATGTGCTCCAACGTCCTTATCAGAGTCCGATGTGTCTGAGGTATGTAGTCTTTTATTTCCCCCGATTTCTGGTGCCCCGGGATCCATATCCAGCTGTGTCATGGTAGTGGCATCAGTGGGTTCTTGCATTTCCTGTTCTTGTGCACCCAAAGTAGTATCTGTCTGATTACTGTCTTTTGGGATGGGTTCTTCCTCTTCCTCTTGTTGTTCGGGCTCTTCTGATGGAAATTGCCATCCTTTGGCAACTTTGCCTGTTTTCTTCTTCCTCCCGCTATCTCTTGTGGCTGTCGGGCAGGGTTTTTGAAGATGACCCGTGTTCCTGCAGATCTTGTAGCGAAAAGCAGTGTTCTCATAATCTAAGTGTTGTGTCCATCTCTGTTGTTTGTGATTCAACATAATGCACTCTGGTAGATCTTTGCTCAAATCCACTTCCACACAGATTCGTGCGAAAGTGTAGATGCGCTCCTCCATTCGTTGTATATCAGTTTTGATATATCTGCCAAGGATGTTACCAATGCCTTCGAGAACACTTTCCTGCTAGAAGTGAAGCGGAAGATTGTGAAGCCGGACCCAAACTGACATTCTGGTCACCTCCATGGTATTGGCATCAAATTTCGGGAACCATGGTGTGATGAAGAGTCCAGTAGATCCCCAGAACCATGGCCCCTCCTTAATAATCGTATCTCTGTCCTCAGTTGATGAAAACTTGACAATGAAAAAACCTTTGGAGCATAGGTGGATTCACAATCCATGGTCCAGTTGGAAAAAATCCATTGGAAGAGCTCCATAGGTTTGGGCCAGAAGTAGTTGAATCTGCATATTATAGCTTGAGATTCGAAGACGGTTCTATGCTCATCTATGTTAGGAATGTCAATATTTATTTCAGGCACACAGTTCTGTTGTTCCACAATATAAGGCTTAGGGGAGTTTTCAGCCTAGGCCACAGTCGCTGTTGCAGCTTTATTTTTTTCCCCGTGTAGGGCGTTTCTGTATGTGGGTCCTTTGGAGTGGGCAGTGTTGGACGCACTAGCACCCGGGGTGTTTCCATAAGCTCTGTTCAGTCCAAACTTACCTCCCCTCAGTCGTAAATTAAGGCAAACAGAGGATCTAGAAACTATGGCATAGACATTTAGAGAGCTGGAATCTGTTAATGCTTTCCCCCCAAATATCAAGGACTGATAGTGAACTGGGTAACCAGCAGCAGATTAGATTTTGTTCTTCAAAAATATTATGTTGTCTGTTCCCTGAATCCATATGATAAAACTCTTGCCTGAAGGAGGTTTAATAAAGATTTGAAAAGACACAGAGCTTACCCGAGTATCCTTAATAGTGGGGAGAAAGCGGCTCCAATAAGCGATATCAGAGATAAAGTGGCATCTCCTTTTGATCATTGGTTCTTTAGGTAGGTATGTAGTACCAACCGGCGTGAGCAGTCGGAATGCCCAGCGCAAAGCACCATGGAAGTCGAAATTCGATGGGTTATCAGCCCACAGGTCGCCCTTTGGTTCGAGTAATGACCGCCCCCCAATGTGAACTGCCAATATCACAGCATATCCGTGGTGATTTGAGAAGCCATATCTGTGTTGAATCGGTTTAAAACTGGTGCTCTGTTTACAATACCTTCGATAGATGGAGATATTCGCCGCACAAAGGATCCCATGGCCCGCAAGCGCGAGAGGATAAGTTCGAGCCACCATAGGGCAGATAAATACAGGCTCGCGGGAGTGATGCAAGGCCCAGCCACAGAGAAACGCCGCCGCAGAAACCCCAAATCCATAGCTCAGAACCCTACCGCCGACCTTCACTCCAACTGCCGCTCCGCTTCCCTCCATTTTTTCCCCTGATCAAATAATAATGTTGATCACTGGAAAGAAGCACTTAGGGTCAATGTGTTCAAAAAAATCCTCCAAAGAGAAGAATTCTTTTGACTCTAGAAAATTGTAATAGATTCAAAATATTGCTAAAGAGGCTCTTCGAGAAGGAGAAAATCCAATTTCATGACCTACATATTCACAATTAACACATTTAATTCAAAGCGCACTTGCAAAGTGCAAAGGAGAAAAAATTAAGAAGTCTAAACAAATTGCTTTCCGGTTAATGTTTGGTTTGACGATGAATGCAAAAAGGCAAGGAGAATGTGGAAAGAATCAAACAAGGATAACATAAAGCTCAAAGCTTACAAGAAAATATTAAGAAAGAAAAAAGTTGATTTCATGGTTTCGAGGAGACAAGAACTAATCTTCTTTGGGAAAATAACCCCAAATTATTTTGGAAGGAGCTCCAACCGAGAAAGATGAAAACTGAAAACAATATTACAGCTTCTAAATGGTTTGACTATGCAAGACAACTTTATGAGCAGGATCCCAAGGTTGACCCTCCACCCTTGGTCAACATTGATACAAAACTCTTCACGTTGCAAGAGGTAGAGATGGGTATCAAGAATTTGGGTGTTGGAAAAGCAGAATACTTAGCTGAACTCCAAGCAGAGTATATAAAATGGGGCTTAAAAATTCTTGCACCTCAGATTACGAAAATTTTCAATAACATCATACAATAGGGGTTCCCCACAGATTAGACAACTAGTCCGGCAATACCTCTTTTCAAGAGTGGTGACGTCAATAATACTTCCGATTATAGCACCATAATGATAAACCTCTTGTTTGCAAAGTTATTTGGAAGCGTGTTAGAAAATAAAATCAGCAAGTGGGCAGAAGAGATAGATAAATGTGCTAAAGGACAAGCAGGTTTTAGACCTAAACAGTCCAGAGTTGATCATGGTATAACTTTAAGGCACATCATTGAAAAAGTTTGAGAGAAAAAGGAAGAAGTCTTTTGTTGCTTTGTTGATTTTAGAAAAGCCTTTGACACGGTTCCTAGGGATAAGCTTTGGCACAGAATGGAGGAACTTGGGGTTCCCAGGCATTTGAAAGTAGTTGTGCATAGGATGTATGAAGAGATGAAAGTCAAAATTAGCATTTCAACAGGCATTTCTAAAAGTTTTAGAAACGATATCTAGGTCAAACAAGGTTTCCCATTGTCTCCTACCCTCTTTGTTTTATATATCGACAAGTTTGAAGAGTGGATGAATTGACAAGGGGGTGACTGTATCCATTTGGGCAAGTTTGTTATAAGGCTTCTTTCCTATGCAGATGCCTTTATTCTGATTGCTAAAAGGGTTCTTTTATACACAGATGACCTTATTCTGATTGATAAATCTGCTCTTGGTTTGCAAGAGCACTTACATTCCCTTGAGCATTTTTGTAGAAGTGTGGGGTTGAAAGTCAATATCAGCAAAACGAAAGTAGTGGTTTTCTCTAACAAAAGAAAACATAGCCAACATAAGTTCTACTTTGAAGGCAACATTCTGGCAGAAGTTGCGGATTACAAATACCTCAGAATTGAATTCAACAAAAATCTAATCTGGGATGGATGTAGAAAGAAAAAAACTTTGGGGGGTTGGAAAACATTTTATGCTTTTCAAAATAGGTGTAGAGAGGAAGAGTTATGGGACTGGAAAACCACTCTAACTCTTTTTTGGCTTTTAGTGATTCTGGTGATTCTCTATGGTTGTGAACTGTGGGCCAGCAGTACATCCAACATTCAGTGGAAACAAATTGAGAAAATTAAAAAATGTTTGATTACAAACAAATTCAAAATTAAAAAGTGCAGTACCTTATGCTATCTTGTTAAGTGAAACAGAGGTTGATCCTATTGAAGCAATTTCTATGGTGTGGGTCATAAGGTATTTAAAAAAATTTGAGCAAATGGAAGAGGAAAAATGACCTAAGGTTGTGTTTAATGACATATTGTGCACAAGAAAGAAGACTTGGATGAGACAAAATAACAAATGGTTTAACAAATGAGGCATTTGCTTGAGCATGTGTTCCACAAACAGTAAAGAGATAAAAGCTTTTGTTATGGATAAGTTCCACAAATGTATTTGGGAGAAAGAGCTAGGGAGAAAGAAAAAATATTATATTGCAGAGTTTAATCCCACTCATAATCATCAACAAAAAGCGTACATAGGGGCCACTATTTCTTGGAGAGCCAAAATTCTTATTGCTAAATTAAGGACTAATTCTCATCAACTCCGTTGTGAAATAGGTTGTGAAATAGGGTGCTGGAAAAGGAAAAAATAAGTGTGGGAGGAAAGAGTATGTATTTTTTTCTCTTCCGGAAAAGTGGTAATAGAAAATCATTTCGTTTTAGAATGTGAGGTCTTCAAAGACAATAGGGAAAGTTATGCAGTTATTTGGCAGCTAGATCTTGGGATAATCTATTCAGTGAGGGGTTTGTCGAGAAGTTGGGAGAGTTTATTGTGAAACTTCACAAGAAAAGGGCCGAATACAAGAGCCATATAGAAAAGCAATCTGTCCCATAGAATATCTTTAGCCTTGTGGACGTTAAAATAACTTCTTATTATTCTTCTTATCCTATAATAATTGTTAGTTCTTAAAAAAATCTCCATGGTTCACCACTAACCTCAAAACGTCCCTCTTTAATGCTTTTGTACATAGTGCAATGATGATTGTACAACATTAGTGTAATGTGAGCTTTTAACCTGAATAAATATTTCAACTTTTTCATATTGCCGTCTACATTAATTTTATTTACTGGTGTGGGTCTTTTTTCTTTTGATCTCATAGTTCTACTAAATGTTTAAAGGTTCTCTTTAGTATTCGAAGCATGGTTAAGAACTTGTGATTTCTCTTGGGAGGTCACGGGTTCAAAACCGGCGAGGGGTAGGGTTGTCTATGGCCCGTCATGACCAAGCTAAAGGGATAGATGTCCCGTTGGAGTTTGGGATTTGGATCTATCCATGGTCTCCGGACGCCTCGATCCTTGCGAAGTCATGAGTTACTGGTATATGTGGCTTGCGGGCTGTTGCATATACTCGATGAAGTTGCTTAGTTTTCTGTCTAAAAAAATAAAAAAAAATAATAATCTTATAGCATATAATTTTATGTTGTATATAATAAGTTTATGTATATTTATGTTATTCTATTTTTTATGTTTTGTTGTATTTAAAAAACTTTTTCCATTAGAAATGGTATTTTAATACAATTTTGTATTTTAAATATTATTGACTTAATATCATGAAAAATTATATTAAGGAAGTTGTCTACCCAGGCAGTGGAATAGCCCGGACGACAGTTTTTTGCCGGAATCCGGTCAACTAAAATTCAAAAAATCAGGTAGTTGGAGTGTTTGGAATCCATTTTTGATAGTGGAAATAGATTCAACACTATCAAAAACCCTTAGGGCACTCAAAATACTAAAGTTTAACAACTATAAGCAAGATTCTGATAAAATCTTTGCCAGATTTTTTCAAAATCTTTACTAGATTCTAAGCCAAAATACTGTTTTTTTAGACTACACATTATATTAAATTGTTTTAGGTAAATTAAATAATCACATATGACATATAATTTAATATAAAATAATTATTAATTAATAAAAAGAATATATCTATATATATAAGTACAAGTTTTTATAATAAGTTTAAAAGACTTTACATACTAAGTTGGATCTAGAGTGAATTAACTTTTCTTATAAAATTGGATCCACACTTTGAAATGACAACTAAAAACGTACCTATGACTCTGAAATGAAAACTAAAAAATATCTAAAAAGTTAAGGAGTGAGAAGGTAAATGGAGAGTTGTCCTTTAACCTTCCAATGAATTTATTTTCCATGTACAATGCCACAATCTTTCAAACTAAAATCACAGTTTTAATAATTAAAAATTTTAATTTTAGTTTTTCACAATAAATGAATTTAAGGTATTTATTTTTGTTTTAAAAAACTCGCATACTTCGTTTTTTACGTTTTTATTGAACGAAGGATAAAAAACCATTAAAAACCCATTATTTGATACATACATTTGTTATTCCATATTCTAATGTCAAGTTAATCTTAACTATTAATTATTTAATCATTTATATAACAACACTTTTTAATAACATTTAATACTGCAAAATTATATAATCTAAAAATTATTTCTTTACATTCCATGTAAAGAATTTGTAAGGGAAACATGTTTAATACATATTAGCATACAAATAATTATATGTTAAAATTGAATTTTGTTAACATAGAGAATGTGTCCACATAATATTAAAATGGTTGCTATAAATATCTTATTAATTTTATTTAAATATTTTTAAAAGATGACACATTATATATGTTTTTAGACATAAAATAAATACATACAAAAGTATTATAAAAACATTAAGATGAATATTATAAAAAGAAGGAAATTATATAGACTATCTCCTTCAATGAAATGGATATAATTATAATAGAACCGAAATCCAATCCATGTTAACATAGATGACAATGTTTGCAACCATAGATTTAATTATTGACTTAGATATGTCGTTCTTAGGTTAATGTGGACATTTTATTAATCCTTCATAACTAGCACATGTTTCTTCTCCACAACGGTCTAACATTTGACAACTTGCATATTTGTTTATTAGGCATATATTTGTTGGGAAATATTGACTTGCATATTTTTTGTTGACGGTCTTCAACTAAGATTTAATTATCGATGACCCTGCACTCTCACAACATGCATATTTTTCTTATTGACCATGCTTGAACATCTAATTATTTATTATTAACGTGTGCAACTCTTTCCATCTATTTTAGCTAGATTTAAACTAAGCGGCAGGGACTAACTACCATGTAGCACTTGTTTAATTACATCTTTATTATTTGCTTCATCTCAAAAAGTTTATTTGTAATAAGTCATTGCTATTCGATTAAAGTTTGATTTGATTTTATTTTTTTTAAATAGAAATTTTAATTTAGCCTAACATTTAAAAGATAATTATTTTTACAGTAAAAATATATTTTATCTTCGATTAGAGTGTATATTTTTATTTTCGATTAGAGTGTTGAAAATTGAGGCAATAGATAAGGGGAAGCCCACCACCCATTGCCTCTCTTTTCATTAAAGAGGGGATGGCATAACCATATCACCCTATGCGTAAACGCATGCCAATAGAATTAACATTCTGTTGCATGCCAATAGACTTAACATTCTGTCACATGCCAACAAACTTAATGTTTCGCCACATTGAGATGCCATTCTCCACTTCCATTGGGCACTCTTGCCTTCCTTATAGTTACTCCGAGTTTTTATGCTGCATACGAAGTGACTCCTAGCTACAAGTGGGATATTTTCACAATGACAATGAATTTTCTGGCTCATTAGTTTATGGAGGCCTAGGCCCCCTGGCTTGGAACCTCATCACACACATCTTTGGACAATGTTTCAAGTTTGGAGCATGGGAGAGGTTGCAGGGATTTCTAGTCTAGGAATTAATGGTGTCGAGAGGAGAGGGGAACTCTAACAACAACACTTCAGAATTCGATGGGTTTTCAACATAGGAGTAACTCATTCTATGTCTAGTCTTTGCAAGTTTTTTAGCTTGATTTTCTCTGCATGGTGGAACTATGTTCATGGTTTGCAGGGTTTCTTAGTGCCATTGAAACCTTTTGGATTCTTTTGATTAATTTGGTTTGTTTCCCCCACTTGGACTTACCCTCTAGACCCAACCCCTATGTCCCTTCTGCCTCACCCCATCCCTCAGTCAACCTAAGCATAGGGGTTAAATCTCTTCATGGCTCTATCTGGTTTATTTTGGCTTAGTTTATTGGTTTTTACCTCCTTTGGAGGTTTTCCAACCTTGTTCTCTATCTCCTTCCAAGAATTATGCCTCACCAGCATATGTACTCTCGCTAGGGTTCTGCAGGTCATGGCCCTTCAGGAAGAACTCATGCTCAGACTTAGGTCCAATATATCGTTGTTATCTTTCTTTCTACTACATCTAAAATCCGGCTGGAAATCCAAAAAATGGAAGTTTTAACCACCAATGACTGTCATGCCTATTTTGACTCTAAGATTTAAGGTGAAGTTGCTAGTTGGGTCTCAGAACCTCGCCACACGAACTGAAGTCATAGCCAATACCTTAATTCCATCACTCTCCATTGGAAAATGAAGATGCTCCTCGACTGTGTACTCAAAGAAAAATACGAGGACCACAATAAGATCATTCCATGCCTCAATGAAATCCAAAGAGACTAATGCCACCAATGCTCCTGCTTGGTCAGCCTTGATGCTCGCTTGCCACATGTAGAAGGTCACCTTCAGTGTGGCCTCAAACCTCCAACAAACTCAAGTTCTTAGGATCCAGCCCAAGTGACATCTTCTGACTAATGGCGATCGTATAGTTTTCTTGGATTATGTTTTGGTTTCATAAATTTATTTTCTCTTATAGCTAAATATATGGCTAGTTGTAATTGTAGATGACATGTAGCAATTTTGATACTATTTTCATATAGTTTCTTAAAAGTAAACTAGTTAGAGGATTTGGATGGTTTGGATACAAGTCAATTGCCCTCACTGTCGCCGATCTGGTTTCCCTAGTGGCAAACCATGACGGTGAGTAGGAAAATTTGTGAATTTTGTATGACAATAGTTTTGAGGCAATAAACGATCTTAATTAGTTGGGATAGTCATCATCCTTCTTCTCTATGCTGATGATATTGTTCTTCTCGCAAGGTGCCCATCTGATCTTGATAAGAAACTTAGACTTCTTAGGGATTTCTACTCTACAATGGGAATGTCTGTTAACACTAAAAAAACAAAAGTTATGATTATCAAATCCAAGAAGGACACTTATGCTAATTTTATGTATGAAAATAGTAACTTGGAGGAAGTGTCTTCTTACAAGTACTTAGGAATTGATATTCATCACAAGCTCAACTGGAACTATAGCATTCAGAAAAGGATTAATGGGGGATGGAAAGCTTATTTTGGTCTTGAAAATAATTGTAAAACGACAAACCTCGTAATGTGGGATAGAAAGAAGTTCCTCTTTGAAACTTTAGTCACTCCTGTTATCTTATATGGATGTGAGGTTTGGGGTTGCAGCATCTCTAGAGAATCTTGGAGAAAGATTGAGCAAATATAGAAGCGTTTTATAACGTATAACCTTAAAATTAAAAGCAATACACCCTATCCTATTCTCCTTATAGAAGTGGGTCTTTCCCCTATCAAGAGCCTAGCTATGACTAGGCTTCTGTTGTACAAGCACAACCTCAATAGCATAGGATACCATAGACTTCCTAAGCTAGCTTCAAATTCCAGCCAAAACCACCTAAGGCTTAAACGAGGTTGGTATAAATAAACCAGGGCCTGGTTAAACCATTGGGAGATCGACAAGAATGTTGCATTGTCAAACATCAATAACATTAAAAAAATTGTTACTTCTAAGTTCAAAGAAAAAATGTGGTGTGAAAAAGATCTAGCAGCTAAAAGAAAATTAAGGTATTATAAGGAGGCCATCAACCCCACCTTAGAAGATCAAAAGTATCTCTCTGTTTTAACTAGCTCAAAGAAGAAAATTAATATAGGCAAGATTAGAATGAACTCTCATGAGATCCATAGTGAAACAGGTCATTGGACAGTTCCTAAAACACCATGGATGGAAAGGATTTGCCATCTCTGTGAGAATATGAACATCGAGGATGAAAATCACTTCCTCTTAGAGTGCCCCGCGTACAACCACATTAGAGCTCAATTTCATAATCTTTGTTGCAATATTGACCGTCCTAGCCTTTTAAGATGTCAAAATTATAATGAGCTCGGGATGCTTCTCTCCAAGCTTTTTGAGCATAGGAATAAAATCTTAAATCAAATTAAATAACTCTTTTATTTAGGTCCGATAGAACAAATATTGGTTTCAGTGGACGTTAACCATCATCATCATCATCAACACAAAAAAACCATATATTTTTAATAAATTGTTGTTACTAGAGTAAAGTGTCATTTTTTTTACGTTGAAACTTTAACTTTATTTATATTTAAGAAATATTATATTTACATAAAAAAATTTATTAGCTTTATATTTATGAAAAAAAACAATTTTTAACCTATTTTATAACAACCAAAAAATATGAGCCAAAAAAACGAATTATTAATGAAGCAAAGATAATTAAATATGACCTTTTGTGAATGAGCCACATAAGTAGTATAACAATTGTTGTAAATTAATTCAAAATTGGGTAGATCCATTATGAAAAGGCATATCAAATGATCAATAAATTCATGACATTTATTAAGCTGAACTTTAGAGCCTAGTATGAAAGAGATGTTATAGTATTTGTAAAGGAGTGTAAACATTTAAATATACTCAATATGGGAGAGATATTGTAATGCTTGTAAAATGAAGCATTAAATGAAAATAATAATAACTAGCAATTGCACCACATGTTGCAAAAGAAATGCCGTAAGGAAATAGCATAGGAAAGAGTAGCCTAGAAGAAATAAGTTGTTGGAGAGAAGGAGTCATTGTGAAGGAATGAAAGGCATTTTTTGCTTCCATGGAAGCAGGTTGTGGAGGTTTCAAAGAGATTGATGATAAGAGTTATCAACCAGAAAATTTTGTTATAGATATTGAAATAGGCAATTGTGGGTGAAAACATATATATAAACCAAGATAATATGTTCACATATATAAAATTTTTGTTATAGATATTGAAATAGGAAATTGGGGGTGAAAATCCTTTGGTGATTAATAATTCTCTGAAACAAGCATGAAATGATTAACATAAATAGAGTTTAATCCAAGTTCATCTACATATTCAATCGTTAATTTCATGCTTGTCATAAATTTTATATTGTATATGAATAACAATAGTCTTGGTATACGCTTGGATGCGGGATGCCTAATTCGATACAGGAGGTGGCAGCTCCACTGCGTGGCACATGGCCTAGCCACATGGCCACACATGGGGCCTATCCCGCAGCCCTTAAATGCAGCAGTTGCTCACCTCAAGTTAACATTACTGTCTCTGCCTCACGCCTTAATGCCCGTCTGGTCCATAGGCATGAGCATTACTTCTTGGTGTCGCTCCCTCCTTCGATGTCATTCGCATCCTGCTGCCATCGTTTCTCAGCTTTCTCTGCTCAAAACACATTTAACAATATTAATTTAAAAAAACACAAATACAAATTACTATTTTAAATAAAAATAATACAAAGAATCACATTAATTACCATGGCCCTCGTGTACCTTCCTCTTATTACTTTTAAAATACCTAATGTTTGTAACTTATTCTTATTCACATAGTGTCAATTTTGTCAAACTATAATCCACAAGTCTCACTTTTTATAGCTTTGGTGGAAGGATAGAGTATCTAAATTCCCTTACCCTTTAAGAAGCATCCTCAATTATTGTACCACCCACCTCGACATCCAATCTAGATATCTTAGGTTATTCTAAATTTATCAAAGAGTATAGAATTTTTAGGGTGGTGTTCTATGTTCACTAAAATTCCCATGATGTCCATCATTATGGATGGGGTTCATTGCAACGTTGGATATATTCTGTGAGTTTTTGTGATTTTTTTTCTTGTGGTTAAAACTTATTTTTGGTTGTCACCTAGTTATCATGATTCAAAACATTGTTATCGTCTCAGATCATTATAGCATTAGAGATATTTTGTGAGCTAATGTGATGTTTTGTTTGTCACAATGATTCAAAAATAAGTTATTATACCACATTATTGACTTTCTCATCGTCTATTTTGTTTATGAACTCTTTAAAAAAACCACAAGAACATTTGATTTTACACTCTGATCTCCCCAACATGGGTGGGAGTTTCAAAAATTGGAGAGTAAATTGAGCGGTTATTTTTATAAATTGTTGTGTAAGATGGGAAATTTGGATGGTTTGTAGAGAATATGGATGTCAAAACAGATAACTATTTTGAATTTTTAGTGTCCTTGACCACCATGCATCTAATAGGATCCATTTCAACTGAGAACGTCAATAGATCACTATTTGAATGATAGCTTGTGACATCCCTGGCCATTTTCTTTGATTGTGGATCATGTTACAAACTAATACAATTAAACTAGAATACACTATTGGATGAAGGGAAAGATTATGATAAAAATTGTAAAAGAACCCTTTAGGGTTATGTCAACTTACTAGTGCCAATTTTGTAAAACTATAATGTACAGTAGAGAATAAGTGGGTTTTTTCTTTTGTAAGTTTTGTTTGAATTGAAAAATAAAAAAATTATAAAAGTTAAAATTATGTAGTAAAAAACTTTGTTTAAAATTTCAAAAAGTTGAGTAAGTTTGACAACATATAATATGAAATTTGTTTATGATTATAAAGTGAAAAACATGTAATTTTTTTTGCTACAATTAGGTAATTAAAGATATGTATAATGTATTTTTTTAATATAAGAACTTTGATATTCATTAACAAAAAGAAAATCAGATAGATTATGTATGTAGTTACAAACTATTACAATTAAGTAATTAAAGGTAAATTGAGTGTTATTTAAGAAATTATAATTATGAACATTCATTATTATTGATCAAGATAAATCATTTCCTGTGAAATAATTTAATAAACTATATTCCACATTAATACCATGGGTCAATACAATGGGTTGTTTTTATAGTTTATTATTATTTATTTTATTTTATTTTGACCTAGTTAAAATGTTCATTACATTATGTCAAAATTTTTATTTAATTTACTTTTATTTTTATTTTTGTGTAATTTGACATAATCAAAACATTAAACATGACATTACAACATCTCTATTATACACCTAAAATCAATCTAACTTATTAAAAAGAAAAAAAAAAGCTAACATTATAAAAAAATTTATAAAACTATTTACTTGTGGATCTAATGGCCTAAAACATTTCAATTGTCTAGCATTTGATTCAATGACTCAGACATGGACACATTGGCAGCTAGGGAAGTTGTTTTCAAATAAGGTCAATACCATGGGCTGTTTTTACAGTTGATTATTATTTTCGTTTTTTATTTAATTTACTTTTATTTTTATTTTTGTGTTATTTGACATAGTCAAAATGTTAAACATGACATTACAACATTTATATTATACACCTTAAATCAATCTAACTTATTAAAAAGAAAAGAAAAGAAACTAACATTATAAAAAAAAATATATAAAACTATTTACTTGTGGATCTAATGGCCTAAAACATTTCAATCGTCTAACATTTGATCCAATGGCTCACACATGGACACATTGGCACCTAGGAAAGTTGTTTTCAAATAAAAACGCCTTACAACATAATAATAATAAATAATAAAAATAATAAATCAATTCAATTTGTTATATTATAATTTTGTTCTTATTAATAATATTACAAACAATTATTTTCAAAAAAAATATAATACACATATCACATTATAATAAAATAAATTTAAATAATAATTATTCATTTTTATAACTATAGATTTTCCCTCATTTTTATTTTTATTTTTTTATATAATTTTGGACTGGATAGTGCCAAAGAGTCATCCTTCACGTGACCGGTTCTTTCCAGTTGTCTCACTCAAACTCTTACCTTTCACAATTATTTTATCCAAGTATAAGGAAAATCACGCATGGTCAAAATGATTAACCTTAAACATGTATTCTTCTAGTTTCGGAAATGTATATAAAGGATGCACGTTTCCATATGCAATTACAAGTTATTGTCGTCGGGAGTAGTCCTTACATTTTATACATTAAGCTTCAATAGGTTTATATAATGATCTTTATGGCCATTAGGATTTTCTAAAATAAAATATTTTTTAAAATAAAAAATATATTTATATGTTGTGTTTGTAATTTTTTTTATATTTATTTAAAAAATAATATTATAAATAAATTTAAATTGGTAATTAATAAAGTAAAATAAAATAAATATTGATAATTAATAAAGTAAAATAAAATATATATTGGTAATTAATAAAGTAAAATAATAAAAAAATTAATAACATATTATATGATATTAAAATATAATTTAGTGTAGTTATGTAAAAATATTTATAAATTAAGTATTAAAATATAATTAAAAATAATTAATATTTGTTTAAAAATCATTTCTTAAAAGATATAATAAATTAAATTCATAGTTTCATATTTATAATAATATAATAAAAATAAAAATTCACTATTTTATATTTAAAAAATAATAATAATCAATTTATTTTTAACATAAAATAATATTTCAAAATATTAAAATATTATTAATAAAAATAATTAAAAAAATTAGAATTATTTGGAAATATAAATTTATTTCAATAAAGTTTATGGAAAAATAAGATCACTATTTTTAAATGAATATAAATGATATTCACATGAAGCGAAACTTAGAAAAATAATGCACTGTTTTTTTATTTTATTTCTTATAACAAAATATATGAAAGATAATTAAAGTGATATATATATATTAAAAATAGAATAAATATAATTTAGTTTTTTATTTGAAAATTGAATAGTCATATAATAGAATAATAATTATTTTATTCCTCTATTTTACATTACTATAATATATTTAAGTGATCCTTAAAGATATGAAACATTATAAAATGTTCTAAGTACACTTTAAAAACATTTTGTTTATGAATTGAAATTTAGCAATGTGCTTTTAACAATTACATGTGGCATTACAATAATATAGATGAAACTTAGTAACAACTTAAGATAATTTTATGATCTTTTTAGTTGGAAGTTTGAATAAATACTTTTAGCTTTTCAAAATAGATTGGTGAAAACATTTGCTTCTAACAATTGCATGTGGCATTACAATAATGTAGATAAAACTTTATAACATCTTAATATAATTTTCTGATCTCTCTACACTACAAGGAAAAGACCCTCTAGCAGAGGTTATAAAGGAGGTTTTTAGTGTTATAAAATTGACAAAACATTTTCTACAACATTCATTTATGGTTATGGAGGTTTTGGCGGAGCTTTTAACGGAAATTCAATACAACTAAAAAAAATGGGCGGCTGGAGGTTATTACGGATGTTTTTTTAGCGGTGCTCACTTTGTCTTTAACGCATCGGTGCGTACATGTAGAAGGCGCCCTGGGGTGGTCTAAGGAGAACGCACCAGGCTGTTAAGGTATACAACCGCACCAGACGTAGTATTGGTGATACAACGCACGAGGCCGTTCTAATTGGTCTTGGGATTTGTGTGGTGTCCATAGGTCCTATAAACGCCCCGACACGTATACTTTTCGAAACACCCCGGTGCACAGTATCAAAGAAGTGCACCGAGATTTATAATTTTTATCGGTATTCGTATGGTTCCCATAGGTCATACAAATGCACTGGGGCTAATAGACACATAAACGCCTTGGTGCGCAGTACCACACAAACGCACCGGGGCGTCGTACCGCACAAACACATCGATATTTTTAATTGGTTTTTTTATTTGTGCGGTGCCCATAGGTCGTATAAACGTGTCGGTGCATTTAACGACACAAACGCACCAGTGTACAGTAACTAACACGCACCGGTTTTCATTTTGTATTTTTTAGAAACATCGACCTATGGCAGTGCAATTATTGTGATTGTTTTAAATTCATTATTCATCAAAAGTCGACACATCTTATAACAATATTCATATTAATTAAATTTTTATTAATGCATTTGAATGTGACGTTTGGATTAATTTGCTATATCATATCATAATTATTGTGGTTTTTTAAAATTCATTATTCATCAAAAGTCGACACATATATATCTTATAACAATATTCACATGAATGAAATTTGTATTAGTGCATTTGATAACGATAATGGAGAACGCAATAGAATAAATTAAAACATATTTTATTATATATATATATCTATATATATATATATATATATATATATGAAAAAGACAATCTTTGTCATACAAAATGGGACAATTATTGGTATCCCTTTGTCTTTCAATTGGGACACTATGTCCATTACATTAAACAAAATGTCTGATTTCACAGACATATTTCAAAAAATACAATGCCTTGCTTTGATATCCAAACATAGTGATCATCATTCTTCGCTTGAACTACCGTCATTTCTATTAGAGCTATTTCCATGACTTGGGTTATTTTCAGGAATGTTTTTTTCACGGTGTTGATTATTTTCTTCTTCTTCACCTTCCATCTACAAACATAAAAATAAATTGAAATGAGTGTATATACATTGGTGAGAATAATGAAAATTGAGATATTAAATAATATACATCAATGTAAATCGAAAAGAAAATTTACATACCATAGCAACAATTGACTCATAAACTACACACATTATTTCAAAATCATGTACGTCCATGCCAACTTTCAAAATTTCATCTGGTGGTGCAATTCCATACTTTGTTTCCTGCAAGTTTTATACACCATAACAAATCATATATTGAATATAAAATATTTTTTTGTTGTTATATTAATTATAGACGGAGCTAAGTAAAACAAGATCGATAGATGCTTACAAATTCCACAATTAACTTTTGATATGCCAACATATACTCACAACCCATATTTAACCCAATTTCAATCAATTCCTCTAATGGTTCTTCTTTGTATGTTAGCACTTGTTTGAAGACATTCAATGATGATTTTTGTAAAACAAATTAAAAAATACAAAAATGAAATGTAGTTAAGACGTTGTTATAAGGAAGTAACAATTACTCACAAACTTAGATATCAACCCTTTTCTTCCTTGTCGTCCTATTTTATGTGCTGAATGGGTTCCATTTTCTTTTCTTTTCTGCAAGAAAATACTTGAAAATTAATATTTAATGCTAAATTATTTATTTATTGTACCTAATGATCAAAAAAATTAAATGATTACATATCACATTTGAAGCACGTTGTTGTTGATATGGCTCCTCCTGCGATGAAATTTTTTCCATTTCTTTGACCATCTCCTTGTACACCTTTTTGGACATTCTTACTGGCATATTTCTGATATCAGCTCGTTCATCTTTTGAGATTTTCATAATCTTCCTGAAAATGTAACACGACATTAATAAACTATTTAATTTTTATATTGATATTTGAAAAGTAAATATAACAAAAGTGATATTTATAAATAATCCTAGACAAACATTTAAAGGAATAGTACTTTTTCATTCCTTCTTTTTTGTTGTTGTACGTTTTTGCTATTAAAATTCTGACATGTCTCATTGACCAATTCTCTGAAAACTCTTCCTGTAGTTTACATAAATTTTGGTTCTTGGAATCATTGGATTGGTTTTTGTATTGTAAGTGGAAAGAACGTCTATACATTCGTTCCACTAGATCCCTAAAACTTTTGTAAAAGTTTTTCCCCCTTTCGTTAACCTCTAGCACCACTCCAGATGAGCTAAGGAGCAATTCATTTTCATTTGCATGTTCTATTTTTTTCTTTTCTTAGAACAACATTTCTTTTCTGAGTTGTTGGTCCATGTAGAACATTAAACATATGTGAATTAGTAGACTGTTTGACACATGTTATCTGATAATTTTAAGTGTATTATTAATGATAATAAAAAAAATAAACTCATATTGGATCGATATATAGTATTTTTTCATTCACTCGAATCATCCTTTTGCATTTTTCCATCAAGCTTTTATGCTCTTCTGGTCCTAGATCAGAAATAACCTTATCGAGCTTCGTCATTTTGTGGCTCTACATGATACACAGTAAAAAATACATATTAGTTTAACTTACATATAGTTCAAAAATAATATTTTTTATAAAGAATTTACAAAGAACTTGTCTTTTTTTCTTTTCTTGATGTGTTATCAGTATTTTTGTTACTTGATCTCTTGTTAGTCATTTCTTTATCAATCTCAAACCTGTACCATATCATTCATTAATATATTTGTAAATAAATTGTCAACTTTTCTGGTAAAAAATAAATCTTAAGAAACCGGTGCGCCTTTCATTTAGTACGCATTGACGTCGGTGTGTTGTGGTCTTCTAAACGCACCAAAAAAACAAAATAGTAGACCATATGGTGCTATATGTCAATAAGGAGCACCGGTGCGTTACATATCAACCATGGCACCGATTAACCATGATAAAATAATAAAAATCGTCCAGTGTTAGTTTTTGTAGCATAAACCGGTGCCATATTTTACATATGGCACACTAATAAAAAAAATTGTTTTTAAAAATTTTCACATTACTTTCACGGTGCGCTTGTACAATAAGCTGCACCAGTGTGCTAGGTAACTCTGGGCGCACCGATAAAAAATAAAATATGTTTTTTTTTAAATTCACGCAAGGGCCTACATGGACTGGGATTCGACTATGCAAATCGTTCCGTTGGTTGGATGTATTAGGTCTATATTTAACAATAGAAACCCTATAAATCTAAATTGAAAAGCCCTAAACCTGAAATCAAAGAAAGAGGGAGAAGAAAGGGCAGAAACAAAAAGAATGTAGGGTTTGTATTTTTTGAAAGTGTAATTTTTTTTTTTGCGAAACATAACGTTCGCAGTGCGCCATAATGAAATAGCGCACCGACTGCATATTTCACAAATAATGCATTGAGAAAAAATATTTTATATTTTAAATTTCTTAGCACAGTACTTTCGGGGTGTGCTACGATAATAGAGCGCACCGGTGCGCTAAGGTATGTCGGGCGCATCGCCGAAAAAAAGTTCTTTTTTTTTTTTTTTTTAGATTTACGCAAGGGTCGACATGGATTGGGATCTGACTATGCAAGTCGTCATGTGGGTTGGATGTCTTAGGCTTATATTTAGCAATACAAACCCTATAAATATAAATTGAAAAGCCCTAATTCTGAAATCACAGAAACAAGGAGAAGAAAAGGCAGAAACAAAAAAAAAATGTAGGGTTTCTTTCTAAAATGGTTTTTTTTTTTTTTTTTTTTTTTGCGAAACATCACGTGCGCGGTGCGCCATAATGAAATAGCACACTAGTGACAATGTTTAAATATGGCACACTGCATTTTTTTAATATTTTTTATTAATTTTTTATCACTGAATTTGCGCGGTGCACTGGTATTACAAAATGCACTGGTGCTCTATGTTACTCTGGACACACCGCGGAAGAAAAATCTGTTTTTTTTTAATTCATGCAAGGGCCGACATGGATTGGGATCCAACTATGCAAGTCATCCCATGGGTTGGATGTCTTACGACTATACAAGCCCTATAAATCTAAATTGAAAAGCCCTAATTCTGTAATCACAGAAAGAGGGAGAAAAAAGAGAAGAAACAAAAAAATGTAGGGTTTCTTTCTAAAATGGTTGTTTTTTGCGAAACAGCATGTGCGTGGTGCGCCATAATGAAATAGCGCACTAGTGCTAAAGTTTACATATGGTGCACTGATAATTTTTTTTTTTGTTTTTTTATAAATTTTTTATCACTGAACTTGCGTGGTGCGCTGGTATGACAGAGTGCACCAGTGCTCTATGTTACTCTAGGCGCACGCGGAAGAAAAATTTGTTTTTTTTTAATTCATGCAAGGGCCGACATGGATTGGGATCCGACTATGCAAGTCGTCCCTTGGGTTGGATGTCTTACGACTATACAAGCCCTATAAATCTAAATTGAAAAGCCCTAATTCTGTAATCACAGAAAGAGGGAGAAAAAAGAGCAGAAACAAAAAGAATATAGGGTTTGTTTCTCAAAATGGATTTTTCCTTTTTAATTTTGTTTCTGAAAACTGCAGAAAAAGTTAAAAAAAAAAAAAAATGATTTTGTTCTTTTACTGCATAAAAAAAAACTGTAGAAAAAGTAAAAAAAAAACAATAAACTTTGATTTTTTTCTTTTACTGCATAAAAAAAACTACAGAAAGAAGTAAAAAAAACAATAAACTTTATTCACAAGATCCTTTGAAATTCTATGCTATAGGGTTTGAATCACCAGAGGTTTGGAATTCTGATTGTCTGAATACTTTTGTTTGAACGTATTCCGTGCTCCATAGTGTTCTCGTGCTCTGTTCGCTCCAGGTATGTCTCCTGCAAATCTCTAGCTGAATTTTTTTGCAAAATTAGTGTAATAATGAAAAGTGTTTAGTATTTAAAGAAATGTTGGATGTTGGAAGAAATTAGATTTTCGAAATTATTTTGTCGCCCATTTTTCAATTAGCCGTTTTTTTTTAGCTTAAAGAAAAAAAGAGTTGCACTTTTTTTATTTGCGATTATTCGTCACCGGTGTGTCCCTTAATCTAACCACACCGATGTGTCTGTGGATACAATGGCACCAGTTCCTATTACCAAAAACGCACCAGTGTGGTGATCTGTACATTAGGCACTGAAATTACATTTAGGTGTGTGCACCAAAATTTATTGTTGTTTTGCTCAAATGCAGGGAGAAAATATCATAATTATATCCAATGGACAATTCTTCAAAATCAAGCTCGTTCCATAATATTTCTCAAATTCCATCGCAAAGTTCTCCCTATCCATCTCAAGACGTAATATTTACTTCAGATTTTATTTATATTTTCCCTATCTAATTGAATTTATGATATTTATCCATGCAGTCAATCATGCACAACTTAATTAAATTTATAATGTATACAAATTTGCAAGTTCATGCAGATTCAACATCGAGTTCATATGCAAAAAATATTCAAAGTATTGCTCCAAAATGTCGGAAGTTCTTATCAGGAGCTGCATACCGCAAGACGCATTTGGTAGATGAAAATGGACAGTTGCTTCACCTTGCCAATTGTAAAAATATTTCATCTTATAGCCACAATCTTGGGACAATGATGGTAATAATTATAATTGTTTGGTATATATATTGAGTAATATGTAATTATTTCAACATCAAACCAATTTATAATCATGAAATATTGTCAACGTGGTTACTAATTGATATCATATATTTTGTACTAATTATTAGGATTATAGTGGTGATGAACGACCTACCTACCATCTTCCATTTCACCCCACAATAATGTCAAATTGAGAGAAGACTGAATTAAGAGAAAAAATCGGAGAGGAATGATACCAAGAATGGTTGAATCAACCACCGATTCAATTCCCGCTACGTCCAGATTCACCAATTAGGAATGACTACAACAATAGTAGTTCTTCACAAGTTGACAATATTGGAGGAAATCAAATAGAGGTTGGTATGGATGATTACTTAAGGGATACGACCGCCATGGAGACAATGTTGTTAGATGCATTCCAAGACGATGATCAGCTAGGGGATGATGCTCATATCGCTGACACCTTTTTCGAAAGCCTTAAATTTGCTTCCACCACCCCTCTCTTTGGACCTGGCGGCCAGTTAAAGTCTACCCAGTTGGGGACAATGATGTTACTGTACAACTTGAATGCAAAGTTTGTCTTATCGAATGCATGTTTCTCAGAACTTTTGAGGTAAGTTACCATAAAGTACTCCCTTATATAAATTTGAAGTATCATCAGTACGTCACTGCAATGAACATTACAAATGGTTAATTTTATGAACGTTTATAATTATATCGACATTAATGTACATTTATTAATATATTTTTCCATGATCACCAACTACAGGTTATTCAAAGATAAGGTTCTTCCGAGTGATAATGTCTTGCCTGGTAGCTGCGAAGAGGTAAAGAAATTGTTGAAAATGTTGGGTGTTGAGTACATATCATATCATGCATGTCCAAAATGATTGTATTCTATATAGAGGAATATGCAGACAAAGAGATGTGTCCGAAATGTGGGCATGACAGATATGATAAATCAAAAAAGAAGGGTAAATCACGTACTGGTCCTCCTTTTAAGATATTGAGGCACATGCCTATAATCCCAAGGATACAAAGGCTCTTTCGTTGCAAAGAATTAGGTTTGTTGCAGGGATGGCATGCCTCACACATAAGTGAGTTCAGAGTTATGTGAATTCCAACTGATTCAATAGCCATGAAGCATATAGAGGATACATGGCCCGAAAAATTCAAGAATGAAGTACGAAGTCTACGACTCAGCATAGCCATGGATGGCATCAACCCGTATTCCCTCTAGAACACCAAATATTCTGTTTGGCCTGTAGTAGTGATCAATAAAAATATCCCCCCATGGTTGTCCTTGAAGAATGAACATCTTATCTTGGCTCTCAAAGTTCCTGGTAGAAGACAACTGAAGAATATGGATGTCTACTTACAACCACTGGTAGATGAATTGAAGGAATTATGGGATGGGATAAACGTATATGATGTATCAAGACCCATCGCAGCAGAGAGGAGTTTTACGTTGTATGGCATATGTGCTTACACGACACATGATTATCCAGGCTTAGGAGTTTTCTCTGGTAAATTACATGTTTAATTTATTGATTTGTTTATATACGTAACAATATTCTTTCACATATTAGTTATTTAATTCGACGACATTGTAATATTTGTTATGATATTCATGATGATATTCTTTAACGTGCCATGCATATTAATTAATGTATACAAATATAATCTCGCAGGTCTTGTAACAAAAGGGTATCTTGGAGGTAAATGTTGTGGACCTTATATGAAAGCTAGATGGTCCAAGGACCTATGAAAGCCATTGTATGATTGCTCTAGGGTATTCCTACCAGAAGAACACCCTTACAAAAGAGTAGGATCCGCTTTCAATGGTAAACAAGAGAGACCTAAAGGCCTCCAATAATGACACTAGCTGAATGGCTTAGAGCATATGAGAGAGAGAAGGAGAAGGAGTTCATAGAAATGTTCGATTCAAATGGGGAGCCTATGTTTCGATGATCCAGATTTCTTCAACACCTATGTTGAGAAATTTCCCATTGGGATGAAAAGGAAATCTATCATTTATGACTTCCCATATTGGGAGCATCTTAAGATTACCCACTTATTAGATCCCATGCATATATTTAAAAATGTTTCATATTCTTTATGGAGGCACATATCATCGAAACAAAGTGACACATTGGCTATTAGAAAAGATCTTATTACTTAAAAAACTAAAAAGAAACATTGGCCAAGACGATTAGAAAGTACGAGATCAAAGGCAGGCACTGGTCCCTCTAATTCATGGTTTTTCAAAGAAGGTGATGTCCCATGTATTTTAAAAAAATATGATATTTATTTGGCAAATGAAGTTATAACGGGTGTGAGGGTGCCAACTTCATACTAGTCTTCACTACGACGCTGCTTCACCGTGGATGACCATTTGCCGGGGTTGAAATCACATGACCATTTGACTCTTCTAAAAGTACGTATATTAATGTCATGAAGAGCATATATGATTTTATTATTCGTTATATTAATAATAAATTTTATCCCAATATGCGGGGATCATAAAGCATAACTAATTTTGTATATTATTGCACGTGTTTATAACTTTGCAGTGTCATTATCCTTTGTTCGTGTGTGAGTGTGTGAAACATGAATTCCCTCATGACCTAGGACATGCCATATCTAAATTATCTGCATTTGTACGTTGGATCATGTTAAAGGAGATTCATGTGGCTAGCATTCCACAATGGCGTCAAGAGATAGTTGAGATTGTTTGTATGTTTGAGAAGGAACTGCCGACGAGTTTCATGGAGTTATAGGTTCATCTTCTAATCCACCTAGTAGATGAGGTTGAATTAGTTGGGGTGATTTCTTGTCATTGGATGTTCTTCTTAGAGAGGTAAATGAAGAAATTGAAAGGTTTTGTTCAACAAAGGGAAAAACCCGAAGGGTCTATGGAAGAGGGGTACATATCGTATGAGTCTTTCTATTATTCCAGTGAGTACATCAAGCAGATCGACAACAGACTAGGTGCGGTGATTTGGGATGATGAAAGGGATGAAGACAAAAGAGAAGGAGAGTTGCTCCAAACGAGTGGAAAAAAGCGCTTAATGAAGAGTAAGCGACTTATAATTTTTCAAATTTACAAAAAGTAATTAATATTCATGTTGAAATTTGATATAATGTATATTTTGATCTCTAAGTACTATATAATGTTGGTTTTATTTTATCAGCGAATGCGTAAATTGAAGCAATCAATAAATTCATTCTTTAGAATTCTGAAGCAGCACAACCGTGGGTCGCATTATACGAACAAAACATGATGAAATGGGATAGTGACAGGAAAGAGTTGAGATGGTTGAATGGTATAAGTGTGCCTTATCCCGATCATTTAAAAGAAAATATGTCAAAAATATGCCCCAACAGTTGGGTTGCTGACCAATTCAGAGAGAAATATGGTGCTACAGGTCATTACCCGCTTGCTAAAGAGGATGCGCAAAACATAGGGATTGGGTGCAACAACTTGGTAATAGTATTTTTAATTTATATGTAAATTTGAAACTTATATTAAGACATCTACATTTCATATTTTAACTACTGTTGGATTATTATTTATAATACACATGACACTACGATTTTTTTAACTTTTTTATAATAGGTGCATTTGTTCCCATCCATGTGGGTGTATGGACACCATTTTCGCATAGAAAATTCCAATGCTGGAAACATCATAGAAGACTGTGGAGTGTAAGTCTATTTTGATCAATCTAGTCGATCTAGCCACCATGATCAACAACTAGTACGAGGGACGTTAGGTTACGTCGGAAAGATAAAAGAGATCATTGAAGTGGAATTTTCTTCTTTCCAATGTGTTATTTTTAGGTGCAAGTGGTTGGACACCTTTGGTCGGAATAATGTAAAGGAAGATCGCGATAGTAGGCTGATATGTATCAACTCTAGAAAGATGTGGGATGAAGCTAAGGAGCCCTATGTTTTCCCTAAACACTGCAACCAGGGGTTTTTTTACCCAGATGTGTTGGATAGGGATTGGTGGTTCATATTGACACATGACCCTAGATCAAAACATATTTTTGAGAACAATAGTGTTATCATGCCATGCGAGCTAGAAGATAATGAGGGTGATCATGAGAACCGAGAGTGATATGGTACATGTTTTATTTCATCAATATTTATACTTTTTAAGATGGGTTTTTCGAAATATTAATATAATATGTATTTTGAATTAATTGGTAATTTGCATTGTGTTAATGTTAAAATCAATAATTCACTTGATAATTTGCATTAATTATGTTGATCTCAAAAATAATGACGTATTGTATAAATTAATTCTTTTTTTGTATCTAAGATCATAATAAAATAATGATAATTCTAAAGTACATGGATTTATTTGCATTATTTTCTAAACTTTATTATGTTACAATAAATCATATTATTCTAGATTTATTATTTTACAATTATTTAAAATTTACAAATTTACAAATTTAAATTTTTTAATAAATTCATTTCACATTAATACAATTAAAATTTTACAAATATTTTACATAAAATTAGAATTAGAATGACAATTACAATTACAATTTTACAATTTCACGTACAATTACAATTACAATTACAAATTTAGAATTTTACATATATACAATTACAATTTTACAAATTAAAAAATTACAATTACAATTGCAATTTTACAAATTTACATATATATCATTACAATTAAAATTTTATAATTTTAAATACAATTAGAATTACAAATATTACAATTTTACAATGTCATGACCATTTAGTATTAAATTAATTAATAAACATCACGTTCATGATAACCATCATACAAACACCATATTTGACTAAAAAACACATTCAAAATCGCTAACTGCATCATCGTGATCATGATCATCTAACAAAACACAATTAACATTATATATTAACATCATCACAACACAAACATCAAATATACATCTCATGTCAAATAACTCATGCTATCACATACACATCTATCTGCAAGCACCAGATTAAATGAACATATCTAACATGACCTAACAACATACATCATGATGATCACCAACATGTAAATTAAGTACAACTGCAACATGAACATAAAATACATGGACCATATATATATATATATATATATATATATAACACCGAATAATGTTAAAAATATACAACTGTAATATAAATGTCATGGATCAGCTGGTGGTAGTACAACATCAATATCAATACTAGTGGAGGCCTGCTCATGATCATGATTACTAATGGGTACTGTAGGCTGTTGATTGGATGTGGCCAATGGTCCAGCCTCATCTCCATGGTGAATACTGCTAGATGCTAGTGGAGGCTCATGCACATCTGGCGCGGTGCGAGGTGAACGATCATGAGATGATGGTACGCTGCGCCTCGCAGACTGTCCATCACGTGCTGTGGCTCTATCGTAACGTGCAACAACCCTCGTTAGTTGCGTAAAAGCTGTCGTAACTCCTACGACATGCCGCATTAGGCTGTACATGTCACGCGACATGCCTCTCCACATCCGTAATAGCCTATGATCGGCCTCTATGTCTCTGTAATGAGCGGCCCTAATGCTTGCCTCAACAATCAATGCAATGAGTTGGTCACCCAACTCCATCTTGTATCTAGCATCACTAAGTCGACTGCGCACCGACGCACCAGCAAGAGCAAGTTTCTCTGCATCGGCCTCCTCATGATCCTCAACATCTAGCATATCCTCATCATCATTAGGATCCACACTTGTATCATGTGGTGGTGGTGGCATCTCCTCGCCATCAAAAGAGCCAATGTCTGCAAAATATATACAAGTACACAAAAATAATTAGACAATTTCATTACACAATTTAATAAAAACAAGTTAAAGAACATGTTAGAATAAATTTAAATAAAACAATAATATTACCTCTATCATCTGGTGGCTCATCAGCTGTGAAGAGGATGTTGGCACACCCTCGCCAATCCAACCCCACATAAGGATAGGGGACCATAATTAAGGGACGCTCATCAACACTGGCTCACAACTCCAGTGCATCATCTGATATACTCGCTAGAAACAGATTCTCCTCCCTCTTGGGCATCATCTGCCCCCACATGTGCATACATGCCTCAGTAATTGGCCTACGAGGCTGCCGAAGAAAACTAGACCTCGTCTCTGGAAACCTCTCAAAAAATAAACAAAAAATCTCTGAAGCAAAAGGGAAGTTGACCCTCCCTTGTGCATGAGCATGACATCTATCTAATGTTGTACAGAACTGCCGCAAAAAAATGGCAGACCACGTGACAAGTCGTGGCTGCCGTACTAAAGAATCAACATAATGTAAAAGTGAGCAACTAATGCGTTGCCCGTCACTGGTGTTGTGCGAAATGGTCGAAATGATAAGTGAGAGACACTGGACCTCCTCATGACCAAATGCACCAATACATAATTGCCCTCCATCACCTGAAAATCTGCAGGAGATACTAAATTTGCTCCAATGTATCTCTGGGAGTAAACTAACTGACTCCTTGCTACACAGCCAGTTGGAACCTCAAGGAACGACGGAAAATCCACCCCTCTCCTCGATAGCCTTGTAATAAAATATATATCCTCCTCAGTGGGCGTGTACCACTGGTTGATACCAACCCAAAAAGCTTGTCGTTGGGCATTCCACCTTTGGATAAGATGTCTCAAAAACAAACTATGGGACTTTAGGGAAGTAGCCTCCTCATAGAACTTGAGGAGGCCTACCTACCTTAGGAGGCCCTGTGTCGCTACTGTAATAGGGCAAGGGTATGCATCTCTCTCCCTCTCTCTTGCCTCCCACAAGCGAACCATGTTATACTGTTCCGCCTATTGTTGTTGTTGTTGCCCCTCTTCTCTCCTTTCACGTCTCTGAATGATTGACATATTAAACACAATTTTTTTATTAAATGACACATGTATTTAGAAATATACGTATATAAATATTTTTTGAAAAATAAATAAAACAACAGACGGTGCGCCAAAAACACAGTCACGCATCGGTCCCGGTGCGACTTTCAACAGAGTGCACCGGGGACGGTGCACCTAATGATATCCAGCGCACCGGGGGCGGAGCTCCAGAAAATGTTTTTAGTGCACCGTTGCCAACGTGAGGTGTCAGGAGGTCGGTGCACTAACTACACTATATGCCCCGGCGGGTATAGCTAAGTCAGCGCACCACCCTCCTGCCACCGTACATAGTCGTCGGTGTGGTATTTTAAAAGGCTGCACCGTTGACACAGGCCAAATACGGTAAGATGTACGCTAAAAAAAATAGTTGTCTCGGGGCGGTTATTGCGGTCAACGCATCGCATCACCACTATTCAACTAGGTCAACGGTGCGGCCAGGTAACCGACTACACCGCTCTTTTAATTTTTTTTTTAAATAACACTATGTGCCTTTGGTACCGCCCCAGAACTGGTGCGGATGCCATTAGCATCGGTTTACTAGGCCGAACTGTTGACAATGTCGAATTGCGGTATGCAGTGCGTTGACAACATTACGCGCCCCGGGGCGGATAATTCCGTCAACGCACTGAGTTGCCGTGATACCACATTCTCAACGGTGCGGCCTGGTAAACGACTGCATCGCACTTTTTTTTTTTAAATAACATGGTGTGCCTATCGGTACTGCCTCGGAACCAATGTGGATACTGTTAGGACCGGTTGCAGTGCGAGCCGAACGGCTCGAGCGCACCGCACAACCTTTTTTTTTAATAGTTAATTTTAAGGTTTTTTGAAATTCTAATCCGCTAAAAGGCTTAATTATGGAAAAACAAGAAAAATACTTGTACATTTACCAATCGAGAAGGCATATTGGCTGTAGAATTTGTAAAAGAAAATTTGTCCACCGTTTTACAAAATTCAACCTGGAGATTGGTGGCAATGCACAGTAGCAGTGTGTGCAATGAGTGCAATGGGAGCACAGATGTCAGGGCGGCTCAAACAAAGATAACTTGCATCGGTGCTTTAGAGCTATGTAGCACTGACAAAAGTGAAAAATGTGGTTTTTTGGCCGTAATTGTTTTTTTATTTAACCCTGTTTCGATGCGCGGGGTTTTTATTAGCATACCAGTGCGTTTGCACTATGACGCCCTGGGTGGTTTTTGTTTTCGCGTGCTTTTATGAGGCACCGGTGCGGCGCAGTTGTAACGCACCGTTGCTCTACATTAATATGACGCATTGGGCACGGTGTCCGGTGAGCCAATGTTTTGTGTGGGTTTTTGGCCGTAATATATATATATATATATATATATATATATATATATATATATATATATTTTAACCCTGTTTCAGTGCGTGGAGTTTATGGGTTCCCTGGTGCGTTTTCGTCATTCCGCCCCGACCGGTTTCTGTTTTCATGCGCTTTTTATGAGGCACCGGTGCTGACGATTTGACACGCACCGATGCGGTTCCTTAATATAAGGCAACGTGTGGGTGTGTACGGAGCGCATGGTTTCTGGTGTGCTAATGTTTTGTGCGGTTTTTTGGCCAGAATTTTTTTTAATCAACCCTCTGCCGGTGCACGGGGTTTATGGGCGCCCCAGTGCGTTTTCTTTATTCCACACTGGGTGGTTTTTGTTTTCGCGCACGTTTTCTAAAGCACCGGGCGGGTGTGTTAGGAGCTCTTGGTGTCCGATGTGCCTATGTTTTGTGCGGTTTTTTGGCCGTAATTTATTTATTTATTTAACCCTATGCCGGTGCGCGGGGGTTCAGGGTGGCCCGGTGCATTTAAGGCCGACACGGGCGGTTTCAGTTTTCGCGCGCTTTTTATGAGGCGCCAGTGCAAAAGTTATGTAAAGTATGCACTGGGAGGGTGTGTACGGAGTGCATGGTGTCCGGTGTGCCAATGTTTTAACCGCATCGGTGCTTTCTCGTGTTGAACGCATTGGTGCATTTTACGGTGATAAGAGCACCAGACGAAATACATCTGCAAAAACCTCCACCCTCCAACCTCCTCTAGGAACCTCTGCTAGAAACAAATGTCTGGGGTATTTCTATAAGGGGTTCCTCAAAAACATCCGCTAGAGGGTCTTCTCCTAGTAGTGTAAGTGACGACTTGGATAGTTGGTGAATTACTCCAAGTGATGAATTTTTGAGCATGGTGTTGATATAAGATGATTTTCATGAGTAGTGGATTGACACATCAACATAGATAGATAATTTAGGGACATTCATTCTCCCTCAGTCAAGTATGTTGATCGGAATTAGGGAGGATGGTTTGACATAGGACAATCATTATTCCTGTGTCAATTGTGTTGAATTTTTTTTGGAAGAATGGTCCTAGAGGACCAGAATCACTCAGTTGAGTGGGTGCATTTCATCATCAAGCTCAATGTACTCTCCAGATAGGTTGAGTGAGCCCATTTAGCATCATGGCCTAGAGTAAAGCCTTTGGAATTGGGACTAGAGTATTCAAATGGATTGAGCGTGTCCCTCCGGTTTCACCACAAGTCAAAGAGATTGACTAGGATGATCGTGAATCAGGAATAGTCAGTATTCATAAGTCAGAGGTACCAATTGGACTTATGGTAACTAGTTTATGTTGTTAATTTTCCATGTGTCAAATTTGTTGACCAATTAATTATATGATGTTGATGTTGATGATGATTTGTTATAACCTTTTCTTAGAGAAATTTGTCAACAAGAGAACATCTAGTTAGTCATTATGAATACCTCCCTAGCTAAGAGGGAGTGTTGAATTTTGTAGCTATGGTTAGTCTTCATAATTAATATATTAGCCCTTGAATTATGTAAGACATGCTCTTCATGTCATTTTGAATTTCTAATATTGAATTCTTGGCTCCAAATCATACAGCCTGTCCTCCAAAAGTCAAGTTGGTCTGCATTTTTATTTACACCCATTCAACCTCCTAGAAGAGTATAAATAAAGGCTTCGGCCTCCTCCAAGAGAGAAATTTGATCATCATCCATACAAGACAATTTAGATCATTAGAGGCAAAGAAAAAGGATGAAATTTGAGGCTAAATAGAGAGGAAATCTAAGGAAGACTTAAATCTCTGAGGCAAAAAATAATCATTTCATGAGTAAACTGAATCTTTGAGGCAAACAAGTTCTTGGGCAGAGAACCAAATATGAGCAAACTCATTTTTTGGGTAGACGATTGAATCTAAGTAAACATATATCTTGGGTAGAGGGTCGAATTATGGGCAAACCTATCTCTAAGTAGTTTGACCAAGTTTGACCATAGTGATATTGTTGGTCAGTGTGACCTTGTTCTTCGCTAGAAGAATTTAGTTGTATCTATGTTGAATTAATTTCTCTAAGGAAAAGGTTGTTGGGTTTTTCCCCATGTGAGTTTTCCTAGGGTAAATTCTTGTGTCTCTCGTTTGGATTTCTCTTTATGATCCTACTGACATTTTGTTTCTATGTTGATATCTTTTGGGAAATTGCTTTATGATGAATTTGAATGCAAGAAAAGATTAACGTAACAAATCATAAGAAGTAATTATCAGTTAGAATATTCTCTGAAAATTCAACACCTAAAACCCCATATCAGAGTGCTTAAGGTCACATAATGTGGAGGGTGTTAAGTCACAAAAATAATTTACCATATTGCACAACCTTTTTCTTGATTTTGATCCTGTTTTTATTTTCTTAATTCCATTTTAATAATTTATGTGGGATTAAGTTTGATGCATTTTTAAATGTATTTATTTTAGTATTTTGTGTGAAATTATGATTAAATATTAGAAAATTAACATATTTTCACTTATCTTTCAAAATTGGGTTAGTTTGTTGGTAATTATAGGAATAGGTTGGTAATTACAAGAATAGACAAATCTTGTAATAATGCCAGATTTTTATCACTTTTATCACTTTCTCCAAATATGTATTGTTGAATTCAAAGTTTCTCTTCAACAAAGATTTCATCCAATAAATGAAAATAATATTGGAGCTTTTGAACATATTAGTTGTGAGTTGTTAGCAAATATCTTTGAGATATTATTGACTTGCTAAATATGTTATCTGTGTGAGCATTTCAATTGCATCAAAAAATTATGGAAGAAAAATATGAGGCAGTTATCACACAGGCATTGTATTATGCAAAGGTTGTAATAAGAATTTAATGTTATGGTCAAATCAAATGTTTAAAAATAGTTTTTTCAATAATATTATTTTTTTCAATGTTAAACATTATAATTGCATTGGTCTATGTTAAACTAATAGTGGTCAACATGCAAATTAAATGCTAGAGTCTTGTCTTGGCAATGACTAATAAGAGTGTCTTCTTTATTCAAGAGGTTTCTTGGAGCATATGTTCAACCTATGATGGAATAGAATACAAAACTTCTTAATATTTCCTCACATAGATTTTCATTTTCTAGTTTAAGATGTAGCATGATTTAATTTAAATTTATGATGTTATATTTAATTCAGTGCATTAATTCTTTGGAGATCAATCTTACTTTGTGAGATGATGGCGGTATTTTGCTTATTTTCCTTTACGCGAGTAGATTTTACAATTGTCTTTACATTGATGCAAGTGCGTTTCCTTGTTTCCTTATGTAATTATTATTTTAAGCTCATAGATTAGTTCATTTTCATAGCAATGATTCATGGAAACAAGAAGTGTCTAAATCATGCCCAAGAGATAAGTTGGTGATAGCAATGACCTAGTAGCATGGTCTATGTTCAAGTACATGAACATTGCCATAAATGATTAAATTTGATTTTTATTGATAAAGTGTGGTGTGCTTCATTTTTGTAGTTAATTTCCATTCATTAAATTATATTCTAAATTATACTAAATAGAATATTGTTGTATAAGATTTAGATCTTTAATATTAAGTACTTAACTTCAACCTGATTCACAACAGTTGCAGATAAAGTGGGGCATAATTCAATAATGAATCTGTCTTTTGTTTCATTTGTTTCATTTTACAATTTTAAGCATTAATGGAATAAGCATTACACATTTTAGGTAAAGCATACTATAAATAGTCTAATTTTGTATTTACATTGTTTGCATTTCACAATTTTATGTTACGCAATTTATGTGAATACATTACTAATAGAGGGCACGAGGAAACATGAACGACATAATTGTGTTAAAAAATTACAGAATGATGTCAAATTGAAATTTGGAAGAAAGATTAAGCTTAATGAAGTTATGAAGTTAGGGGATTGGAATTTGTAGGTCAATTTCAGGTAGAAGGATGAGCAGTGAATCACTAAAGTTATGAAAAAAATCCAAATTTGATCCCATTATCGTTTGCACTCCTTAAAAAATGACCTAGATAAAAGGGTGGATGGTTTAGGTTTTCAAGATTGCAAAAGAGGTTACTTAAATTCTTCACAAATAGTGGAAGTGGGGTTCACAATGAATTTTTATAAAAATAATGGCATATAAACTTCAATGCTTGCTTTACTCAAGTGGATATCTTCCAAGTTTGGGTCAGAATTGTAGGGCTCCCTCTAATTCCATGGTAAAATGAAGTTTTTGAGGAAATACGGAATGCCCTAAACACTTTTTATGAAGTTGACTTGTCTTTTCACAACTCAAGGTATTTTGGATTGGCTTGAATACTTGTAGATTTAGAGATAGTAAGTGATTAGCATAGACTATGTAAATAAGAAGAGGTATATACTTATTTCATCTCGCCTTAGACTATGAAGGCACACCTTTTGAGTGTGGGAAATTACACAATTATAGGCATGTAGTAGCCATTGTATTTATCCAAGTTATAGGAAGATATGGGTTCAAAAGAAGAAATCAAGAGATATGGAGGAGTAATGGGAAGGAACATTCCAAAAATCAAGTACAAAGGAGAATTTGGGGTATAAGGTGACTTTTGGTTGTCCTTTGGATGCAATTTTAGAAGATAAAAACTAATATTTGAACACAAGATAGCATGAGTATCTAAGTTAGGATGCAAATAGTGAGAAAAAGGCTTTCTCACCACAAGTAAATCTTTATAGTCTCCTTCTTTAAATAAAAGAAGCTCCTTTGAAAATTTGATTTTGGGGAGATTAGATGTAGAAAACAAAGGTTTGGAACCCTTGAGTGCATTTTTTCCTGGTCTTTTTGAAAAACATAATCCCCCAACCCTCTCATTCCTTTTCTTGGGATAGATCAATCTGAATTAGTTAAGAGTTCGCTAACATGGTCTTCTACCAACTTGTGTATGTTATCAAATACTTCAGAGACATTTTGTGTAGAAATATGATAGAATTACAACTGCTCAAGTTTTCGAACTGAAAAACAAGAGACACAATTCTACTCCACTGATCTACGAAATGGAAATCACAATTTAGAACAACATGCATAGACACGCAATAAGAAAAACCACAAATACACAGTGACTTATAGGGGAACCCAACTAGGAAAAACCCATCAAGCCTTTTTTCATTAATCAATTGAATAGAGAAACTATTACAATTGTTTGCTCCACCTCTAAGCTCAACCTGCAAAAGAATAATTTTTCTATTTGCTCAATGAGAAACTTTGGCCAATACTTAGCTAATATTTTCTCACCTAACCTCCTATTTCCTTGCCCCAAAAAGATAGGAATTTCCTCCAAATTGAATGTGCAATTCCCAAATATTGATCTCCCGACCTCATGAAACACCTGTACATTCAAGATAGTATAAAACTCATGTTACATTCCCATATCATCTCCACTTTAGCTAAGGAGCTCGAATTCCTTGCATGCATTAGCTATTTTGGGTTGATTGATCAACTAACTGACATATCTCTGAGTTAGACTATTGTCCTACTGCACAACTGACCTTCAAATGACTCGATCAATAGTTAGAATTTAGTTAACTACACTACAATGAAAAGACCCTCTAGCGGAGGTTATAAAGGAGGTTTTTAGTGTTATAAAATTGGCCAAAATTGTCAAAAAAACATTTTCTAAAACATCCGTTTTAAGGAACAGAGGTTTTGGCGGAGCTTTTAACATAAAGTCAACACAACTAAAAAAAATGGGTGGCCGGAGGTTATTATGGATGTTTTTTCCTTGGTGCGCTACTCTGGATTTACCGCACCAGTGCGTACATGTATACGGCGCCCCGGGGCGGTCTCACTCGAATGCACTGGGCCGTATAGGTGTAAAACCGCACTGGGTGGTGTTGGTCATACAACGCACGGGGCCGTTCTAATTGGTCTTGGGATTTGTGCGGTGCGCATAGGTTGTATCAACGCACCGGTGCTTATACTTATATAAATGCACCGGTGCGCCATATCACAGAAAGGCATCAAGATTTATAATTGGTATCGGTATTCATGCGGTGCCCATCGATCGTAAAAATGCACCAGTGCTTATAGATACATAAATGCCCGATGCGCAGTATCACCCAAACGCAATGATATTTATAACTGGTATCGGTGTTTGTGCGGTGCCCATAGATCGTAAAATGGCACCAATGCGTATAGACACATAAACGCACCGGTGTACAGTTACTGACATGGACCAGTTTTCATTTTGTATTTTTTAGAAACAACGAACTGTGACAGTCCAATTATTGTGATTGTTTTAAATTCATTATTCATCAAAAGTCGACACATCTTATAACAATATTCATACTAATTACATTTTTATTAATACATTTGAATGTGATGTTTGGATTAATTTTTTATATCATATCATAATATAACAATATTCATATGAATTAAATTTTTATTACTACATTTGAGAACAACAATGGAGAACGCAATAGAATAAATTAAAACATATATATATATATATATATATATATATAAGACAATATTTATCATACAAAATGGGACGGTTATTGGTATCCTTTTGTCTTTCAATTGGGACAATATGTCCATTACATTAAAAAAAATGTCTGATTTCACAGACATATTTCAAAAAATAAAAAGCCTTGCTTTGATATCCAAACATAGTGATCATCATTCTTCGCTTGAACTGCTGTCACTGCTAGAGCTACTTCCATGACTTGGGTTATTTTCAGGAATGTTTTGTTCACGACGTTGATTGTTTTCTTCTTCTTCACCTTCCATCTACAAACATAAAAATAAACTGAAATGAGTGTATATACATTGGTGAGAATAATGAAAATTGTAATATTAAATAATATACATCAATGTAAATCGAAAAGAAAAATGATGTACCATAGCAACAATTGACTCATAAACTATACACATTCTTTCAAAACCATGTACCATGCCATCTTTCAAAATTTCATCTGTTGGCGCAGTTCCATACTTTGTTTCATGCAAGTTTTATACCCCATAACAAATCATATATTTAATATAAAAGATGTTTTCATTCTATTAATTATAGAAGGAGCTAATTAAAACAAGATCGATAGATGCTTACAAATTCCACAATTAAATTCTGATATGCCAACATATACTCATAACCCATATTTAACCCAATTTCAATCAATTCGTCTGATGGTTCTTCTTTGTATGTTAGCACCTGTTTGAAGACATTCAATGATGATTTTTGTAAAACAACTTAAAAAATACAAAAATGAAATCTAGTTAAGTTGTTATAAGGAAGTAACAATTACTCACAAACTTAGAGATCATCCCCTTTCTTCCTTGTTGTCCTGTTTTATGTGCTGAATGGGTTCCATTTTCGTTTCTTTTCTGCAAGAATTTTTTTGAAAATTAATATTTAATGCTAAATTGTTTATTTATTGTACCTAATGATCGAAAAATTCAATGATTACATATTACATTTGAAGCGCATTATTGTTGAGATGGCTCCTCCTGCGATGCAATTTTGTCCATTTCTTTGAGCATCTCCTTGTACACCTTTTTGGACATTCCTACTGGCATATTTCTGATATCAACTCGTTCATCTTTTGAGATTTTCATAATCTTCCTGAAAATGTAACATGAAAATAAAATATTTAATTTTTATATTGATATATGAAAATTAAATATAACAAAAGTGATATTTATAAATAATTCTAGACAAACATTTAAAGGAATATTACTTTTTCATTCCTTCTTTTTCGTTGTTGTACGTTTTTGCTATTAAAAGTCTGACATGTCTCATTGACCAATTCTCTAGAAACTCTTCCTGTAGTTTACATAAAATTTGGTTCTTGGAACCATTGGATTGATTTTTGTATTGTAAGTGGAAAGAACGTCTATACATTTGTTCCACTAGATCCCCCAAACTTTGGTAAAAGTTTTCCCCCCTTTCGTTAACTTCCAACACCACTCCAGATGAGCTAAGAAGCAATTCATTTTCATTTGCATGTTCTTAGAACAACATTCCTTTTCTGAGTTGATGGTCCCTGTAGTACATTAAACAAATGTGAATTAATAAACTGTTTGACACATGTTATCTAATATTTTTAAGTATATTATTAATGAAAATTAAAAAAAGAAACTCATATTGGATCGATAGTATTTTTTCTTTCACCTGATTCATCCTTTTGCAATTTTTTCATTAAGCTTTTACGCTCTTCTGGTCCTAGATCAGAAATAATGATATCGAGCTTCGTCATTTTGTGGCTCTGCATGATACACAGTAAACAATACTTATTCATTAAACTTACATATAGTTCAAAAATAATATTTTTTATAAAGAATTTACAAAGAACTTTCCTTTTTTGCTTTTGTTGATGTGTTATCAGTATTTTTGTTACTTGATCTCTTGTCAGTAATTTTTTTTTAATCAATTTGAAACCTATATCATGTCATTCATTAATATATTTATAAATAAATTCTCAAATTTTCAGGTACAAAATAAATCTCAAGGCACCGGTGCGCCTTTCGTGAGGTACGCACCGTGGTCGGTGTGTGAGGATATTAATGACACATCGAAAAATAGTATAATAGATCGTACGGTGCGTTGGTTATTATAAATGCATCACAAAAATAGTGTAATAGTCCGTACGATGCTATCCTTGTAAAATGGTGCACCGGTGCCCTATTTCAGATATGGTGCACTGACTTAGAATTTTTTTTTTCAATTTTTTTATTACACACTATTTGCGCGGTGCGCTGTATAATACAACGCACCGGTGCTCTAGGGTACGCAGGGCGCACTGTTAATGAAAAATTCATTTTTAAAAAAAAATTCACGCAATGGCCGAATGGATTGGGATCCGACTATGCAAGTTGTCTCGTGGGTTGGATGTCAATCCAAAATGAAAAACCCTAATTCGAAAATCACAGAAATAGGGAGAAGAAAGGGAAAAAACAAAAAGATGAAGGGTGTAGGGTAAAAATGGATAAAACTGGAGAAAAAGTAAAAAAAATGCAGAAAAAGTAAAAAAATAATCAAATTGAAGCACGATATGGTTTGAAATTCTATGATACAGGGTTTGAATCACCAGAGGTTTGGTTTCTGATTGTCTGAATACTTTTGTTCAAACTTATTTCGTTGCTCCATAGTGCCCTCATGCTCTGTTGCTCCAGGTCTGCCTCTTGCAAATATCTGGCTGAAAATTTTAGAAAAAATAGTGAAATAATGAAAAGTGCTTAGTATTTAAAGAATTATTTTATTAAATTAGATTTCGAAAATATTTTTCCACCCATTTTTCAAATTGCCGCTTTTGTTTTTTCACTTAATGAAAATAGATTTGTGCTTTTTTTATTTGCGTTTATTCGTGACCGGTGCGGCTGATTAATATGACACACGGTGCGTGTTATGATGATAAGCGCACCAGACTGTATACAGTTCCTTTTTTTGTATGTAAGATCATAATAAAATAATGATAATTCTAAAGTACATAAATCTATTTTCATTATTTTCTAAACTTTATTATGTTACAAAAATTCTTATTATTCTAGATTTGTTATTTTACAATTATTTTCAAATTTTCAAATTTAAATATTTTAATAAAATCGTTTCACATTAATACAATCAAAATTTTCACATTAATAGAATTAAAAATTTACAAATATTTTACATAGAGTTACAATTAAGAATAGAATTAGAATTAGAATTACAATCTTACAATTAATTTCACATTACAATTTTGCATATATACAATTACAATTAAAATTACAATTACAATCATTTCACAATAAATTAAATATTACTGCAATTACAATTAAAATTTTACATTAAATATTTTACATACAGTTACAGTTAAAATTACAATTACAAATACAAATACAATTTTACAATTTTACATACAATTAAAATTAAAATTTCAATTACAATCACGACATAATATTTAATAAATATCATGGTCATTTAATATTAAATTAATTAATAAACATCATCACGATCATGATAACCATCGTACAAACATCATATCCGACTAAAAAACACATTCAAACATCAAATTAACATTATATATTAACATCATCACAACACAAATAACAAATATACATCTCATGTCAAATAACTCATGATATCACATATACACATCTATCTGCAAGCTAAACATTAAATGAACATATCTAACATGACCTAACAATATGCACATCATGATGATCACCAACATGTAAATTAAGTACAACTGCAACATGAACATAAAATACATGGAATATATATATATATATATATATATATATATATATATATATATATATATATATATATATATATATATATATATATATATATATATATATATATATATATATATAACGTCTCAATAATGTTAAAAATATACAACTGTAATATAAATGTCATGGATCAGCTGGTATTGGTAGTACAACATCATTAATAGCAGTACAAGTGGAGGCTCACTCAGTAAATGGTGCAGCCTCGACGGTTGATGATATATATATATATATATATATATAATGTATCAATAATGTTAAAAATATACAACTGTAATATAAATGTCATGGATCAGCTGGTATTGGTAGTACAACATCATTAATAGCAGTACAAGTGGAGGCTTGCTCAGTAAATGGTGCAACCTCGACGGTTGATGGTCGAGCCTTCTCATGATCATGATCACTAGTATTGATGGATGCATTAGCTGGTGGTAGTACACGTACATCAATATAAGCAGTAGTAGTGGAGGCCTGTTGATCAGTAAACAATGTAGCCTCGATGGTCGATGGTCTAGCCTACTCATGATCATGACTAGTATTGATGGATGCTGCAGGCTTTTGACTGGCCGATGGTCTAGCCTCATCTCCATGATGACTACTAGATGCTGCTAGTGGATCCTCATGCTCATCAGGCGCGGCGCGATCAGGTGAATGTCGATCATGATCAGATGCTGACTCGTTGCTCACGAACTATACTCCATCACGTGCCGCAACTCGACTACGCCTATAACGGGAAACAATACTCCTTAGTTGCGTAACAACTCTCGTAGCTCCTACGACATGCCGCATGAGGTTTTACATGTCACGTGGCATGCCTCTCCACATCTGTAATAGCCTATCATCGCCCTGTATGTCTCAGTAATGAGCGGGCCTGATGCCCACCTCAACAATCAATGCATTGAGTTGGTTTCCCAACTCCATCCTATATCTAGTCTCAGGTTGACCGCTCCTAGAAAAAGGCGGCACCGATGCACTAGCAGGAGGATGTCTATCTACATCGACCTCATCCTGATCATGACCCTCGGCATCGGCCATGTCTTGATCGTCATCAAGATCCACACCTGGATCATGTGGTGGTCCCGGCATCTCCTCGCCATCAAAAGAGCCAATGTCTGCAAAATATATACAAGTACATAACAATATTTAGACAATTTCATTACACAATTTAATAAAAACAATTTAAAGAACATGTTAGAATAAATATAAATAAAACAATAATATTACCTCTATCATCTAGCGGCTCATCATCTGTGAAGAGGATGTTAGTAGACCCTCGCTAATCTAATCTAGCATAAGGACATGGGACCATAATGAAGGGATGCAACTCGTCAACACTGGCTAGTAAATCCAGTGCATCATGCAATATGCTGGCTGGAAACATAGTGTCTCCCCTCTTGGGCATCATCTTCCCCCACATGTGCATCCGGGCCTCCAACATCGGCTTACGAGGCTGTTGAAAAAAACTAGGCCTCATCTCTATAAACCTCTCAAAAAATAAACAAAACAACTCCTAAGTAAAAGGGAAGTTGACCCTCCCTTGTGCATGAGCACGACATCTATCTAAGGTCATACAAAACTGTCGCAAAAAAATGGCAGACCACCTGACAAGTCGGGGCTCCTATACCAAAAAATCAACATAATATAAAAGCAAGCAACTAATGCATTTCCCGTCACTAGTGTTGTGCGAAATGGTCGAAATGATAAGTGAGAGGCATTGCATATCCTGTCTACCAAATGCACCTATACGTAACTGACCTCCAGGTACCTGAAACTCTGAAGGAGACAATACATGTGCTCCAATGTATCTCTGGGAGTAAACTAACTGACTCCCTGCTACACAACTAGCTAGCACCTCTGGGAATGAGGGAAAATCCACCCCTCTCCTCGATAGTCCTGTAATAAAATAAATATCCTCCTCAATGGGTCTGTACCACTGGTCAGGACCAACCAATAAAACCTGTCGATGGGCATCCCAGCTGCAGATAAGATATCTCGAAAACACACTATGGGCCTTTAGGGAAGTAGCCTCCTCATAGAACTTGAGGAGGCCTACCTGCCTAAGGATCCCCTGGGTATCTGTTGTAATTGGGCGAGGGTATGCATCTCTTTCTCTCTCTCTCAGGCCTCCCGTAGGCGAAGCATGTCATACTGTTTGGCCTATTGTCGCTGCTGTTGCTTGTAGAAATTATATAACTTATGTGTTATATATCCAAGATTCTTCTGATCACACACTATTTTAACTTCATGCACAATACAGAATCTATTCCACCATTGATCATCACATGCATAAATTAAATCAATTGCAATGCACACATGAAACCATAAAAATTCACACACATTAACACAACTGTTTAACAGGAAAGTTTGAAGCTGAAAACCCCAACTATCTGTATATAATATATGTCATAGAGATCATGTAATAATCCTCATACAAAGCTGAACATGTCAAGCTCTCAGTACAATACAATCGCTACACACTAATCAAGCCCTATCTTGCAAATCCATGCATCAATCTCTGCCACCTGCTAGCCTGCCTCTACTGCGCAATCCCTGCTGAAGAATGGCTTTGAATGAACTCGAATCCACCTGGCTTGCACTGCACAATCCTCATTGGCATCTCCACTGAGTGTTGGATGCAATCAGTGCATCACTATAGTCACAACTGATAGTCACACTTGCTCTTTCACCTACCTCTCCACTGGTCTCCACTGAAACTGCCATGCACTGTAGTTAACTGATGTATTCTTCAGTTGATTAATGAGTTATTATTTAGTGAATTAATTAAATAATTAATTCACACCACTCTCACTAGTGTATCAACTGGCTAGACTAGATACAACTAGCTCAACTGAGTCTAACTGAGTTAAACTAAATACAACTCCACCAACTACTTCTCCAACTCCACCAAAATCTGTCACATGAGTTCTAAATGAAGTCCTCCATGCAATAGCTCCAGCAAACCCTTAGGAAAAGCGTAATTCCTTCTGTCAGCTGTTGTGCCACATCCGTGCACTTAACTGAAGTGCTCCAAGAGAATAAGATAATGTTTAGAGTCCAAATATTATTAAGAGCTAATAATATTCGACATATATATTTTTAGACTGACAATCTAAAAATAGATTCCGCCTGGCTGCGTTCAAAAATAGAAGTCCATCTATTTTTCCAACTTCGACTAACCATCCACAAATAACATCCTGCAACTCATAGGATATGATCGACATGTCTAAAATAGACATAGTCTAAAAATAGAATTTGTGCCAAAAATAGGTTGCGGGCCCACTTAGTGAAGGCGACACTTTTCACTAAGCTCATCATCTTGTTGAATCTCAACACTCCCTCTCAACAAGATAGTGATTATTTTCCACCCCGATCATGTTTCTATGGTATTCTAATTTGCTCCCTATGAGCGCCTTCGTCAGAATATCTGCATCATGATCCTCCATAGGAATGTAAGATAGTAACATGATCTTCTGCTACACAAAATCTCTGATATGATGGTACCATATGTCAATATGTTTAGATCTATCATGAAATACTGGATTAACCGAGAGTTTAATGCGACTCTGATTATCACAATATATCACAGTAGGATCTAAGTGTGAACCGAACAACCCGACTAGGATCTTCCTCATCCATATAGCCTTGCATGCAGCCAAAATTGCTGCCATGTACTCGGCCTCCGCTGAACTGAGTGCCACGGATCTATGTTTCCTGCTATACCAAGAAACTGTTGTAGACCCGACCCTGAAAATCCCTCCAGATGTGCTCTTTCTGTCCGTTGGGCTCCCTGCCCAATCTGCATCCGTGAAGCCATGCGGCTTCAACTCATCCGACTATCTGTACCACAATCCATATCCCAATGTGCCCCTGAGATACCTTAGGACATGCTTGCCTACCTTCCAAAAGAGCTTGGTAGGCTTAACCATAACTTGTGAAAGCTGGTTAACAACATAGCATATGTTCGGTCGTGTATTGACCAAATACATGAGCGAACCAACCAACTGTCGATAAACAGTGGCATCCACTACCTCTACCAATGTAGCATCCTATTTCCTCCAACCACCAGGAAGAAGAGTGTCGATAGGCTTGCAGCCTTTCACGTTGAACTTTCCAAGTATCTCTCGGGCATACTTTCCTTGAGACACAAACAGTCCACCCTTCTACTGCCAAATTTCCAATCCCAGGAAATAATGAAGGAGGCCTAAGTCCTTCATCTCAAACTCCTTTGCAAGATCTGCCTTGCATGAGTGTATCAACAGTTAATCACCCGTTAGTATCAAATCATCTACATAAAGTACAATGATCAGCAACTTACCCTCCACCAAAATCTGGTATAGGTTCGGATCCGCCTCACTCTTGGTGAATCCAAGTCCGGTGAAATAACTGTCTATCCATGTGTACCAAGCACGAGGTGCTTGTTTTAGCCCATACAACGCTCTTTTGAGCTTGCACACATGCGACTCGCTGCTGAAGATTTCGAACACTTCAGGCTGCTCAATGTACACCTCCTCCTCAATGACTCCGTTGAGGAACACAGTCTTCACATCCATCTAATGAATGTGCCAACCCATCTGCGTTGAGAGAGCAAGGATGGTCCGAAGGTTTCTTCATAGTCTATCTCCTCGATCTGTGAGAAGCCCCGGGCAACAAATCTTGCCTTTTACTTCTTGACGCCCCCGTTAGCAGCTTGCTTCACTTTGTAGATCCATCTCGAACCTACCACTGATTTACCTTCCGGCCTTTGGAAAATCGCCCATGCACTGTTTCTGACAATCGAATCATACTCTTCCACCATGGCATCTACCCATGCAGGGTCCTCCACATCTTCCTCGAAAGAAGATGGTTCTGTCACGATACACTTGCTCATCATAGCCATGTATCCAGTAAATCGGTCAGGTGACTGTCTCTACTACACTGTGATGTAGGTGCTCCTACATTCTGTGCTGCATCAAGATTTAGTCACTCAGCTTCTGTAGTGCACTTCCGCTCTCTAATGTTTGGCGTTGCATTAGTGGTTTCTTCCACTCCATGAATCTCCTCTTGTGGCTGATCCACATCCTGAGGCTCATCTTTAGGAACTAGTAGCTCCACATTTGCATGCAAGTGTAGCTCCCTCTCAAGCGACAACTTCATGGCTTTCTCCTCATGAAATATTATATCCCATCGCACAACAGTCTTTCGACTGTCTGGAAAATACACACGATAATTGTGGGGTGTTTCTGTGTACCCCAAAAATATCCCAACCTCTGCGATTGGCTCCAGCTTCTTCCTGGCATCCTTCGTCACATGAATGTAAACATGTGAGCCAAAAATCTTCAAATGAGAAATATTAGGCTTCTTACCAGAAAACGCCTCTTCGAGTGTACTCATGCCAAGTACTCTATAGGGACAACGGTTTTGCACATAAACCGCAGTGTTGCATGACTCAACCCACAAGTGTATGGGAAGGCCCTGATCATGCAACATCGCCCGTGCAACACCCACGATCGTTCTGTTCTTTCTCTCTATGACCCCATTCTGCTGTGGGTTATGAGGCACTATGAGTTCTCTTCGAATTCCTTCTGTGCTGCAAAAGTCCTTGATTTCGCCAGAGATGAATTCACCACCATTATCGCTTCTTAGAGCTTTCACCTGCTTCCCCGAATCTTTCTCAACCAGTGCCTTGAACTCACAGAACTTTGAGTATGTCTTGCTCTTCTTCTGCATGAAGAAGATCCAACACTTACGATAAAAGTCATCAACACATATCACATAATACCTGTGATTTTCTGTCGAAGCTACTGAGAAAGGTCCACACACGTCTGTGTGAATTCTCTCAAGGATCTTCGTGGCGCGACTATCCTTCTCATGAAAAGTGGTCTTCACAAATTTTCCCAAAGTACATCCCTTGCACTGATTTGACTGTGCAAATGTACCCTTGGGAAGCCCAGTAGAAATCTGCTGCAAAATTTTCAAAGCGCCATGGTGAAGATGGCCCAATCTCCTGTGCCATAATTCGCCCTCACCCCGGCTCACCACTCCTTCTGCTTTGCCTGCCATTGCTACGCAGCCATCTAGCTGCAATTGATACAGGTTCTTAACTCGAACCCCTATCCTCCGGGTTTCACCAGTTGTTTTACTACGCAGGAAAGCCTTTTCCTCGCTAAAAACAACATCATAGCCCTTGTCTTCCAACATCGACACAAAGATCAGATTCTTCTTCAATCTTGGAACATGCATGACATCCTTCAATATGAAAGGTTTACTAGAATCCCTCTCAAAGGAAATGGTCCTGATACCAGTCGCACTGTATCTACCATCATCGTGTTGGCAATATGATGCAGAGTGTTGTCCTTGATGGAAACCCACTTGATGAAGATGATGGAAACCTACTTAATGAAGTTGTTCTTGATGCTTGATAAGTTTATTAATGATGTAAATATGATGTTCTACAAGTAGTACAGAAGTTGCAGAAGAAAGAAATATCAGTATGTGCAAGAATAATGATGAAAAAGGTGTGTTACAAGGCATACGCGGGTTTGTCAAGGAGAAGGCGCGTATGCATGTAGAAAAGTACGTGCCAAGTCGCGTATGATCAATTGCACTCTAAATGTGTAAAACCAGGGGTTACTCCCATGGTATTGACCCATTGTATTGAGCGCTGGATTGTCTATGAGATCCCGTCCAGGAATACCATTGGAAGTGATGTGTTTTTGGCTTATGGTATTGAAAAAGGCTAAATCTATATAAGGAGAAGAGAATCATTGTGCAAGGGTGCATGAGTCTGGGTTTGAATGAATACCTCACTCTGAAGGATGTCTGAATGGAAAGGGTAACAGTTTGATGATAGATCTGAATCTATGATGCACCTATGAAGAAAATGATGAAGAGGGATCTCTAGATCTGAAATGTATATGTATTTTCTAGATCTATTTATGGAGTGATTAGATCTGTGATCTGGCGAACATCTGTCTGAAGTGAAGGGTAAAATCTGAGATATATATCTGTTCTGAAGATTTGTGTTGTCCCATAATATTTGAATATATATACGCTTGTTTGCAGCAGAGGAAGCGCATATATACGCAGGTTTAATTCAGCGAAAGCGCGTATGTAATGTGAAACTAGTTCTGAAGTATGTGAAGATGTATACACGGGTTGATATGCATGGAAGAGCGTATATACGCATGATCAGTGAAAGGAAAGCGCGTATTAAAACTAGGGCTTGATGAAGTTTGTGGTATGAGATGCCTTTTCTATTCTGCTATATTACTGCTATCTGTCTATGATGTATTCATACAGATCTAGGTTTTCTGAATATTGATTATGTTGCTGACTATGTTGAGAAAAGATCAAGTTGTTGATTGATTGGTTGATGATTCATTGAATGAATTGATAAGGGTATAAGTTTCAGTTTGATGTATGATTGAGCTTAAATGTGTGGAGTGGGTCCAGTCTGAAAATATGATGAAAAGTGGCCTGCAAGTTGTGATCTATTGAAGCTATTGGATCCAGTATGAAAATTGATGAAACATGGTCCATGGTGGTGCTGAGGGTTGTAGCCTTTAGTCAGGGGGTTGTAGCTCCCTTCCAGATGAGGCTGGTAAATGAGAGCATAGGGTCGTAGCTCCCTTCCAGGAGAGGCTGGTAAACGAGAGCAGGGGGTTGTAGCTCCCTTCCAGGAGAGGCTGGTAAATGAGAGAAGGTTGTAGCCTTTTGCAGGTGGGTGCCTGTGTACTGGTATGAGTCTGTGCCAGTACATAGTTGTAAGATGTTTTCTCTATAATAAAATATTGAAGGCTGAGACAACGACAATGGTGGTTTTCTCCCGACTTGGGTTTCCACCTAAAATCCTGGTTTATTCTGTTATTACTGCACATGCTTACTGTTAACTAAACATCTGATGAATGAATGATGCATAGACCTAAGTAAAGAAATAAATGCATAATAAGATCTCTGTGTATACGCGAGTTTTATGAAGGATATCCGCGTGTATACGCGATTTGGGCTCAGTGAAGTAGCGTATGGGTTTTAGAGAAAGAAAAAGTAAAAATATTTGAGTATGCCCTAAATACTGATTCACCCCCCCCCCCTCTCAGTATTTTTCCCAACAATTGGTATCAGAGCAGGTCCTTCTGCAGAAGCTTGATCGCTTGAAGGAGATCCGTCGCAATGGGAAGTCATGAAGGGATAATGTCTATAAGGCCACCTCTATTCAATGGAAATAATCTGTTGTTCTGGAAGATACAAAAAAAAGCATATCTGTAAAGTCTTGGTGCAGAAGTATGGGCAATCGTGGAAGGAGGTTATTAGTATCTGGCAAGTATTCCTACTGATGCAGCAGAAAGGAAGAAATATGAAATCAATGCCAAAGCCGTCAATGTCTTATTAGGAAGCATGTCTGAACCAGAATTTGCTAAAGTGATGCAACTAAATTCAGCAAAAGAAATATGGGACAAAATCATTCTGAGCTATGAAGGAGATACAAAGGTAAAAAGTGCAAAACTCCAAACTCTCAGAATTGAATATGAAAATTTAAGGATGCATAGTGATGAGAGTATTGCCAGTTTCTTTTTACGTCTAGATGATATTGTAAATCATATGAGAAGTTTGGGTGAAACCATAACCGATACTACTCTGGTGGAAAAAGTCCTAAGATCTTTAACTTCAAAATTTGAGTCAAAAGTGTCAGCTATTGAAGAAAGGCAAGATCTGCAAACTCTTACTATTGTTCAACTACATGGTATTCTGACCGCTTATGAAATGAGACAAGGAGGTTCCTCTCAAATCAAAGAAGCTGCTTTTAAGGCGTGTGCAAAAGAAAAAGAAAAGGAAGTTGTCAAGGAATCAAATTATATATAAGAAGAAGAAGAAGCAAATTTTGTGAGAAGACTCCAACCAGGTACTGGAAGATTCAAAGGTAAGCTTCCCTTCAAATGTTTTGATTGTGGAAGAGTTGGTCATTATGCTGCGAAATGTCCTTATAGAGAAAATCATGATAAAGGGAAACAATTTGTAAAGGGAAAGAGTTATTATGAAAATGAAGATAATAATGAAATGTCAAGTGAAGATGAAGAAGATTCTGACCAAGATCTGAAAGCGCTCATGGCAAGGAAGCAAAAGAAGAAGGCTACTCAAAGAAAGAAGATACCTCAGAAAACATGTGCAGCAGAAAATGAAGAAGAGGAAACAGGTATTGATTGTTGTTCTTGTGATCCACTTTCTTGTGCATGCAATGATGAAGATAGTGAAAGCAACAGTATAAGTCTAGAAGAAAATCTCAAGATCAATGACGAAAGTAATGATTGGAATCAATTTCATAAGAGAGAATCTATCTACAAAGATATGATCTCTAGAATGAATGAACAGAAAGAAATACTAAATGGACAGATAGACAAGTATCAAAAGTTGTATGTTTATGCAACCAATCAAAGTGAAAGACTTGAAGCAGAAATCATCTCTCTCAAAGAAGATTTGGAAAAATCAAATAAGAAGAATGAAGAACCCCTACCATTTGAAAAGGAAGGACTTGAAGCAGAAATCATCTCTCTCAAAGAAGATACGGAAAAATCAAATAAGAAGAATGAAGAACTGCTACAAACATGTGAAGAACAAGAAAATTGGTTGAAGGAAGAAATTTTAAAATTAAATGATCAAGTAGAAGAAGGAAAAAGGGTCGAAGAAAGCATGAAGAAGCAATGCCAAAAATTGGAGGTTGAGGTAAACATTCTCAAAGGTAAATTAGAAGAAAAGGATAAACTCTTGAGGTTTCAAGATAGTACCAAGATTCTGGACAATATTCTTAGTAATCAAAGATCTCCTGCTATTAAACTTGGTCTTGGTTTTCATGAAACTGTTAAAGGAGAATCTAGTTCACAAGGAAGTGCTAAAGACTCAAAGGATATCAATGCAAAACCTGAAGTGTTGGAAGAGACAAAAGGTCAACCGACAATCATGGACTCTCAAAAGAAATCATTCCCTCCTAACTATAGAAGCATCAATAATGTTGAATGCTTTAAATGTCATAATTATGGGCATGTTGCAGCCAATTGCAGAAGTAGAATGTTTCAGTCACATACAAACAGATTCTACACAGAAAGGTACTCTGGTTTCTTCAAGGGATATTGTTTTTCATGTAGCAAGTATGGTCATAAAGCAGCTGATTGCAATAGAAGTAAGAATAGAAAAACTCATTATGATCCTTATGCTTACTTTTCTGGTCACATAAGATGTTATGCTTGTAATAAGTATGGTCATGTAGAAAAAGAATGCAAGATGAACAGATCTGAGAAATTGGATAATTTTTAGCACACAATAAGAAAATTCAAGCAAAGCTGGAAAAGGAAGGAGGACCAGTCAGAAACGTAGGGAATATTGACCCTACTGTAGTCATCCGCTTCTAAAGCTTACTTCTCTTAATGACTGCAGGAGTGATGTGAGATACATTATAGGGATTAGTAATGTATCGTCATAGGGGGAGCAATGTATGGTGATTCCCATGATGGTTTTGGTTATTCTGGTTATGTTTATTTCTGACAGAGCATTTGATGTGAAGAAGACAGGTACATGTGGTACAAATTCAGGGGGAGATGAAGGAATGTGAAGTTTTCAATGTTTCACTTTCCATACACGGGTTTTGTGAACTAAAGCCGCATATACACGCGAGTTACAGTGAAGACAGTCGCGTATGCATTTATGACAAGAAAAATAGTATGACAAGCTAAAGATCAGGAGCACAGGTTCAGGGGGAGCATCAATCTGACTACTAATGATTGTATTATTGGCACTGTATCTGCTTATTTCTCAGTTCTAAATGATGATGACATGATACATGGTTTTTTATGATGAGATTATGGATGAGCCCTGTTTGCTTTTTGCTGAAGAGTATTCTTTGTTTTCACACATGGATAAGATGGAAGTCTTATGATTCAGAGATAAGGACAGATCATGCAGAGATTGTTGCTGATAACTTGCTGTTGAAAGAGTTTCAGGTTGCACAAGCTAAGGAGGAGCCTTGGTCATATGGAAAGGATGCTTAGATGCACATTTTCAGGGGGAGCATTAGCCTTGCTGAGCGTAATGCATTGTTGGCATTATGATGATTTTGAAATAAGATCTCTCTCTCTTGAGGTCTTTCTGGTACTGGTCATAAAAAGTCATATTTGTAATTTGATGAAAAGGTCATGTTGAGACCTATGATGTAAAATTGTAATATTCAATCATGTAAGGACTTGATCAAATATGTAAACCCACTTGGTTGGGTACTTGAGTCAAAATGTGTAAACCCTCTTGGTTGGGTAGTTGAGTCAAATTGTGTAAACCCACTTGGTTGGGTATTTGAGTCTCATATGTAAATCCACTTGGTTGGATCTTTGATGTAAGTATGAGTCCTTGGTGATAGGAAAGGTCATAGAGTCATGTACTTCATTGGAAAACATGTTTGAACATTCAGCATGAACTCAGGGGGAGCATGGTAACTTCAGTGTACATCAGTTCTACAACGCTCTTCTTTCTACATGAGGGGACAAACCTTGTGTTGGTTTTGATCCGCCCTTTGCCCTTGATGTCAAAGGGGGAGAGTGACATGGTGTTTGAATATGGGAAGAATATCATTATGCTTAATGTATCTATCTGTTGTGATCAAACACCATCGTGGTTGCCATCAAGTCCAAAGGGGGAGATTGTTGGCAATATGATGCAGAGTGTTGTCCTTGATGGCAACCCACTTGATGAAGATGATGGCAACCTACTTAATTAAGTTGTTCTTGATGCTTGATAAGTTTATTAATGATGCAAATCTGATGTTCTACAAGTAGTACATAAGTTTCAGAAGAAAGAAATATCAATATGTGCAAGAATAATGATGAAAAAGGTGTGTTACAAGGCATACGCGGGTTTGTCAAGGAGAAGGCGCGTATGCACGCGGAAAAGTACATGCCAAGTCGCGTATGAACAATTGCGCTCTAAATGTGAAAAACCAAGGGTTACAACCATGGTATTGACCCATTGTATTGAGCGCTGGATTGTCTATGAGATCCCGTCCAGGAATACCATCGGAAGTGATGTGGTTTTGGCTCATGGTATTGACAAAGGCTAAATCTATATAAGGAGAAGAAATTCATTGTGCAAGTGTGTGCCAGATGTCTGGGTCTTAATGAATACTTCTCTCTGAAGTATATATGTATGGAATGGGTAACATTGGAATGATAGATCTGAATTCATAATGCACCTATGAAGAAAATGATGAAGAGGGATCTCTAGATCTGAAATGTACTTGTATCTTCTAGATCTGTTTATGGAATGTTTAGATCTGAGATGAGGCGAACATGTATCTGAAGTGAAGGGTAAAATCTGAACTGTATATTTGATCTGAAGAAGTATGCTGCCCTATAATATTTGAAGATCTATACGCTTGTTTGCAGTAGAGAAAGCGCGTATATACGCGGGTTGAATTCAGCGAAAGCGCGTATGGAATGTGAAACTAGTTTTGAAGTATGTGCAGATGTATACGCGGGTTTATATGCATGAAAGCGCGTATATACACAGGTTCAGTGAAAGGAAAGCGCGTATGAAAACTAGGGTTTGCTGAAGTATGTGGTATGAAATGTCTGATCTGTTATGCTGTATTAGTGCTATCTGTCTATGATGTATTCATACAGATCTGGGTTTTCTGAATAGTGATTATGTTGCTGACTATGTTGAGAAAAGATCAAGTTGTTGATTGATTGGTTGATGATTCAATGAGTAAATTTATGGGTTTATGAGTTTTAGTTTGATGTATGATGAGCTTAAATGTGTAGAGTGGGTCCAGTCTGAAAATATGATGAAAAGTGGCCTGCAAGTTGTGATCTATTGAAGCTATTGGATACAGTATGAAAATTGATGAAACGTGGTCCATGGTGGTGCTGAGGGTTGTAGCCTTCAGTCAGGGGGTTGTAGCTCCCTTCTAGGTGAGGCTGGTAAACGAGAGCAGGGGGTTGTAGCTCCCTTCTAGGAGAGGCTGGTAAATGAGAGAAGGTTGTAGCCTTCTGTAGGTGGGTGCCTGCGTGCTGGTATGAGTCTGCACCAGTACATGGTTGTAAGATGTTTTCTTTATAATAAAATATTGAAGGCTGAGACAACGGCAACGGTGGTTTTCTCTCGACTTGGGTTTCCACCTTAAATCTTGGTGTTCATGTGTGTTGCTTATGTGTGATGGTTTATTCTGTTATTACTACACATGCTTACTACTAACTAAACATCTGATGAATGAGTGATGCATAGATCTAAGTCAAGAAATAAATGCATAATAAGATCTCTGTGTATACGCGATTTTTATGAAGGATATCTGCATGTATACGCGAGTTGGGCTCAGTAAAGTAGCGTATGGGTTTTAGAGAAAGAAAAAGTAAAAAGATTTGAGTATGCCCTAAATACTTTCCATCTCCCCCCCCCCCTCTCAGTATTTTTCCCAACACATCGCCCATCTCGATGTGCACTCCAAGATCCTTCTCATCCAAATCACTGAACAAATCTTTGTCTCCGGTCATATGGAAAGACACACCACTGTCAAGAAACCACACTAATCCCATAACACTTGAAACCAAGCATGTGATCAGCGAAAAATCTAGCTCAAACTGCGAGGCTAAGGCCTCTCCAGCTGTAGATCCAGCAGCCTGCTTATTTTTCTTCTTCTGTGGACAATTAGTGGCGTAATGTCCGTGTTGGTGATAGTGAAAGCACTTCACCTTGGCCAAGTCCTGCTCCTTGCCTTGCGCACCGGATTGAGAAGGATTTTTATTTCCCTTCCCTTTCCTTGCTTTGGCAGCCAAAGCGAAATTTTATTCATCTTCATTCTTCGATGAAGATCCATCCTTGGTACCCCGCCTTATCTCCTCCTGCACAAGATCCAACCAAAGTTGCTCCCATCTTGGCAGTTTCTCTCGACCATTGACAGAGTCCTCGTAGCTATGCCAACTCTTCGGAAGCCCAAGGAGAGCCAAGCTCACCAAGTCCTCTTCATCTACAGTAACCCCCACACTTCCCAACTCATCCCTGCACTGGACAAACTTCGTGAGGTACTTGGGTATACTTTCGCCTTTCTCCATTTTTATTTTGTCTTTAAGCGCCAACTTCCTCTGGTCGCTTCTGCTTTGGAACAAGTCTGTCAAAGATTTCCACATCAAGAATGGACTAGATTTACCATGAAGGCTGGACACTATGTGATCCTTCACACCTTTCAACAGAATCCTTCGACATTTTGTTGTCTTCTTTTGCCATGCGTCAAGTGCGGCTGCATCGCTAGAAGCAGGTTTTGGAATTTATGCATCTATGAACTCCTTCAACCCATTATCATCCAACACCACCTCTATCCTATCCTTCCATGCAATACAATTCAAGCTGCCCTCAAGGGCATACTCCAATCGCAATCCATTGAAAGACACTTCAATGAATGCTCAACTTCGACACCAAGAAAACACTATAGCAAATTCGAATTCCACCAGCACAAAACTCAATCGCTTCAATAATTGTAATCTGCTCCAATGATCAACTGCTCCGATACCATGTAGAAATTGTATAAATTATGTGTTATATATCCAAGATTCTCCTGATCGCACACTATTTTAACTTCATGCACAATACATAATCTATTCCACCATTGATCATCACATGCGGAAATTAAATCAATTGCAATGCACACATGAAACCATAAAAATTCACACACATTAACACAATTGTTTAACGGGAAAGCCTAAAGCTAAAAACCCCAACTATCTGTATATAATATATGTCATAGAGATCATGTAACAATCCTCATACAAAGCTGATCATATCAAGCTCTCAGTACAATACAATCGCTACACACTAATCAAGCCCGATCTTGCAAATCCATGCACCAATCTTTGCCACCTGCTAGCCTGCCTCTACTGCACAATCTCTGCTGAAGAATGGCTCTAAATGAATTCGAATCCATCAAGCTTGCACTGCGAAATCCTCATTGGCATATCCACTGAGTGTTGGATGCAATCAATGCATCACTATAGTCACAACTGATAGTCACACTTGCTCTTTCACCTACCTCTCCACTGGTCTCCACTGAAACTGCCATGCACTATAGTTAACTGATGTATTCTTCAGTTGATTAATGAGTTATTTTTTAGTGAATTAATTAACTAATTAATTCACACCACTCTCACTAGTGTATCAATCAGTTAGACTAGATACAACTAGCTCAACTGAGTCTAACTGAGTTAAACTAAATACAACTCCACCAACTACCTCTATAACTCCACCAAACTCTGTCACATGAGTTCTAACTAAAGTCCTCATGCATTAGCTCCAGTAAACCCTCAGGAATAGCGTAATTCCTTCTGTCAATTGTTGTGCCACATTTGTGCACTTCACTGAAGTGCTCCAAGAGAATAAGATAATGTTTAGAGTCCAAATATTATTAAGAGCTAATAATATTCGACATATCTATTTTTAGACTGGCAATCTAAAAATAGATTCCGCCCAATATGTCTAAAAATAGAAGTCCATCTATCTTTCCAACTTGACGAACCATCCATAGATAGCATCCTGCAACTCATAGAATATGATCGACATGTCTAAAAATAGACTTTGCGCCAAAAATAGCCTGCGGGCCCACTTAGTGAAGGCGACTCTTTTCACTAAGCTCATCGTCTTGTTGAATCTCAACATTGCTCCTCTTCTCTCTGAATCGTTGACATATTAAATATTTTATTATTATTAAAACATACATGTATTTAGGAATATACATATATATATTTTTTTTGAAAAAAAAAAACAAACCAGTCGGTGCGCCCCTAAAACAGTCACGCACCGATTCCTGTGCGTCTTGTGTTTGTAGAGCCCCGGAGGTGGTGCCCCAAATGAAAAACAATGCACCAGAGGTGGTGCCCCACTTGAAATACAATGCACCGACCTCGGTGCAGATAAAATTTTTGCAAGCACCGTTGACTATATTTGATGTCAGAATAGCGATGCGCTGACGGAAATATATGCCCCGGAGTGTATAGTCGTGTCAGTGCACCGAATTCCTGAAAATTGCATAGTTGGCGGTGCGGTCATTTAGCTGGCCGCACCGTTGACCATTTCGGAATGCCGAATGCGGTGCGTTGGAAGATACTATGGCGAATAATTTCGTCAACGCACCACATTGCTATTCCCATGGTTAACGGTGCGCCAGGCTAAATGAGCGCACCGTATTTTATTTTATTTTTTAATTTAAAATACTGCGGGGTGCCTTTCGGTACCGCCCCAGAAACAGTGTGGATACCGTTAGCACCAGTGGCAGTACGACCTGTAAATTTTACAGGCCGCCTCACTATCAGGTGCGAGCCGAATGGTTCCGGCGCACTGCGCGACAATACTTTTTTTTTAATGGTTATTTTTAATTTTATTTCAAATTCTAATTCGCTAAAAAGCTTAATTATGGAAAAACTAGAAAAATACCTGTACATTTCACCGTCGAGGAGGCATATTGGCTGTAGAATTTACAAAAGAAAATTTTCCCACCATTTTTCAAAATGAAAGCTGGAGATTGGTGGCCAATATAGAGAAGCAGTGCGTGCAATGAGTGCAATGGGAGCACCGATGTTAGGGCCGCTCAGAGAAGGGGAAATGGCACCGGTGCTTGAGAGCTATGGAGCACTGAGGAAAGTGAAAATGCAGTATTGTGGCCGTAATTTTTTTTTTTTTAATTTTTATTTATTTATTTATTTATTTTATAACCCTGTTCTGGTGCGCAGGGGTTTATACCAGCACCGGTACGCCTACCTACAACCGCACCGGGTGTTGTCAGTTTTCCCGCATTTTTATGATGGATCGGGGTGGTTCCATAACACCACACCGGGATGGTTCCATAACACCACACCGAGACGTTTCAGTTTAGGCGCGAACTTTTGATGATGCATCAGGGTGGAGTATTTGTCCAGCACCGGTGTGGTAAAGTCGTAAAGCACTTTGGCCATAATTTTTTTTTTTTTTTTTTTTTTTTAAACGCTATTCTGGTGCGTGCGTTTTAAAGGAGAACCGGTGCTCTTGGATAAGAACACACCGGCACGTTTCTGTTTTGGCACGGTGTTTTATGATGCACCGACGCGGAAGAGTTGTGAAGCACTGGTGCATTATTGTAATAGGACGCCCCAGGCACATCTGTACGTCGCGCACGGTGTCCGGTGTGCCAATGTTTAGTGCACACCAGTGCTTTCTATGGTAGAGTGCACTGGTAATTGAGAGCTCAGGAGCATTGGAAAAAAGAAAAATCTGGGTTTTTTTGCCGTATTTTTTTAAAAATTTATTTAACCCTTTTCTGGTGCGCGTGGTTTATAGGTGCAACGGTTCTATTTCTTATGAACGCACCAGTCGGTTTGTGTTTTGGCATGTTGTTTTATGATACACCGGTGCAGTTTATTTTTACCGCACCGGGCGCTTTAGGTTTTTGCGCAGCGTTTTATAATGCACCGACGTGGAAGAGTTTTGAAGCACCGGTGCTCTAGGATAATACGACGCACTGGGAGGGTGTGTACGGAGTGCATGGTGTCTGGTGTGCCAATGTTTTGTGCATACCGGTGCTTTCGTGATTAAAACTGCACCGGTGTGACGGGTAATGTTAAGTGCACCGGTCAGAAAACATCCGCAAAACCCTTCGCCCGCCAAAATCCTCTAGTAACCTCCGCTAGAAACAGATGTATGTGGTATTTTTCTGTGGGGTTCCTCAAAAAAATCTGGTAGAGGGTCTTTTCCTTGTAGTGCTAAATACAACTGAAAATAATTGAACTGGATTACTAAAAATTAGCAATCACACATACATAACTGAACTCCAAGCCCTCTAACTCGAATTTACTGAGATAACTGAATCAAACAAAATCCATGTCACACTAGTTAATTGCCTCCAAGTTGTCCTGTTGATGTGGAAATTTGATTTACTCAATTTGACTAAGGCTAAAGTCAAATTGAGCCTTTCTTGCTACATTTTTTCAACACTTCATCTTAGTAAGAAACTGATTTTTCACAACCCCTATCCTGCACTTGTAGAATTCAAAATTACCTCTTGAAAATGCCTTTGTTAATATGTCAACATATTGCTCCTCATTTGGAATGTATTGTATCAACATAATTCTCCTATGCACACAATCTCGCAAATGATGATATTGAATATCAATGTGCTTGGACCTATCATGAAATATCAGATTCTCAGAGAGCTTAATGCAACTATGATTATCACAATATATCATTTTTAGATACATCTCTTGACTAAAAATTCCCACAAATATTTTCCTCATCTATATGGCCTTGCATGTTGCTTGACTTGCAGCCATGTATTCAACCTCTGCTAAGTTGAGCATCGCAAAACTCTCCTTCCTGTTGTACCAAAAATAGTTGCAGACCCAACACCAAAAATAACACCTGAAGTATTTTTCTTGTCTGATGGACTCCCTGCCAAATATACATCAGTGAATCCTTGAAGCTTCATTCCCTCTGTCCTCCTGTACCAAATCCATACTTGGTAGTCCCTATGAGATATTGTAACACATGCTTTGTTTCCTTCCAATACATCTTGGTAGACCTCACCATAACTTGACTCAGTTGGTTTACTACATAGTACATGTCGGGTCTTGTGTTCATAAGATACAACAAAGACCCCACAAGCTACCTGTAAATGGTAGCATCAACTTCTTCACCCGAAGTGGCATTCTCCTTCCTCCAGTTACAATTCTCCGTGTGAAATCTCTAAAGTATTTCAGAGGCATATTTCCCTAGAGACACAAAAAATTCACCATCATCCTTCCATAATTATAGCCTAGGGAAGTAAGGAATTAAGTCCATGTATTTCATCTCAAATTCCCTTGTAAGATCCTCTTTGCAAGAGCGGATCAATTCCTCATCACCTATCAATATTAAATCATCAACATACAAAACAAGAATAAGCAACTTACCATCTACCACAATGTGATAGAGGTTTTCATATGCTTAACTTTTGGTGAAGCCCAATCCACTAAGATAGATGTTGATCCAAGTGTTCCATGCTCGGGGTGCCTGTTTGAGACCATACAATTCTCTCTTTAGTTTACACACATGCGACTCTCGATCATAAGCCTCAAATCCCTCTGGTTGCTCTATGTAAATGTCCTCCTCAACAACATCATTGAGAAATGCAGTCTTCACATCCATCTGGTGGATTTTCCACCCCATCTGCGCAACCAATGCTAGAATGGATTTGATTGAGGAATATCTTGCAATTGTTGCAAAATTTTCCTCATAGTCCACTCCCTCTATCTAAGAAAATCCTTTGTCCACAAATTTGGCCTTGTACTTCTCGAAGCTCCTGTCAACTGCATGCTTCACTTTGTAGATCCATCTCGAACCAACCACTAATTTCCCTTCTGGTCTTAACACCACCTCCCATACATTTTTTCTTCATGATGGATTCATATTCTTCCACCATGGCATCAACCCAAACAGGTTGAGAAACTGCTTCCTCAAATGAATAAGGCATCAAGTGACCTCCTTTGTCTGCATTGTGATGTGGGGCTCCCACATTCTCCCTTGCATCCACGAAAAATCTATTAGCCTCTTTGGTTCTCTTTCTCCCCTCTCTGGAAGATTATGGTTGAGTGGTTGCCTCCATTCTGCCTCTTATCTGCTCCGCTGCTCCACAACCTCCTGAAGCTCATCCTAAGGCTCCTTTGTAGCTAGAAGCTCCTGCTCCAGTGGGATACTCAACTCTAATTACAAAGAGCATCTCATAGCTTCTCCTTGTCGAAATTAACATATATCCTCACAAATATCATTCTCAGTGAATGTAAATACACATGATAATAGTGTGGAGTTTTAGTGTATCCTACAAAAACTCCCAACATTTTTGTAGGCTCAAGTTTCTTCCTCAAATCCTTGGAGACATGGCAGTAAATTGAAGCTCCAAAAATTCTGAAATGAGACACATCAAGCTTTCTCCCAAAGAAAGATTCCTCTGGTGTGATCATACCAAGTATTGTATGAAGACTACAGTTCTGCAAGTAAACTGCGGTGTTGCATGCTTTTTACCATAGATGTAATGGCAACCCCTAATCATGCAACATGGCCCTTACTGCTCCCACTATGCTCATGTTATTCCTCTTATCCACTCCATTCTGCTGTGGGTTATGGGGTGTTATGAGTTCACTTCAAATACCTTATTTCACGCAAAAAAACTTGAAGGCATGCTGATGCAGGAAAACCCTGCAAAACCCAGAATCTCTCCCATTCTCATGCATATAAAAATGCATCTTCAATAACTGCCCAAATAAAAACTTCAAGTCCGGGCAATTACATACACTATCGTTCGCGGAAGCTTCATCTCACAACCATTTCACTATGACTATAAAATCATTACATAAGCAGAGAAACTCTCTTTCAAATATGAACTTATGGTTATGGAACCATACACAACCCAATGAATTCTCAAATGAAAATATTTCCCAAAAATCCTAGGAAAAGACTAAAAACCCCAATGGTTTTATTTAAATCCTCAACTTTCAATTAAGCCTAAGGCTTAATCCATCTCAACACAAAATTCAGATTAATTAACCCTCAAGACATATGGACAGTATTCAATTTCAACAACCTTCATGCCTTACTCAAACTTAATTAAATTCCATAGCACTTTTTACCAACGCCCACATATGAATTTAAATATTCATAAAACCCACATGCCAATATAAAAACATGTTTTGAAAGTTCAACCTGGCAAATTAATACCAGTGCATATCGATTTTTATGCATCCCAATATAAATGAGTTTTATATGAAACTTCACACTGCTACCATCATTTAAAATAACATTTGACCATCATTTAATTCGATCCTTGGATTACCCATTCCATTCAATACCACAGTAGACCAGGCCACAGTTTTTATATATGTTTGATCGATACAAAGGTGACTTACCTCGCGTTCTCCAAAGACAGACTTTATTTGTCATACCGCTTATCAAACACTTCGGCGTTCTCGCTGTTGACTCAACCTCATTTTCCTTTGGCTTTACAGCCGCTTCAACTTGCTCAGCACCCTCCTTCGCATTTTGTTCAATCAACTGCTCTCCACTTCAAACTTCACTACGCACCTCCGGCATTTCAATTACTCACAGGTCGACTTTAGAACTTCATTATGGCGTCTCTACCATTGATTGATTCACTGTTCCATCGACTCTAAAACAAATTCTGCGCCTCTTATGTAAGAGACTTCATCACACGTTTGTTGGGTGTGGAGCCTGATTATCTTGTTTACTTTGTATCACGGCTTTGGACCCCCGTACCTGAAAAGGGGCGGCAACGCCGCCCGAAATTTAATCGCTGCCGTGGGGGGTCCAGGGGGGGGCGGCAGCGCTTTTCGGAGCCCCCCCCTGGCGGGGGTTCGGGGGCAGCGCCCCCGAAGCTAAAAAATTGATGTAAAATTGCCTTGTAAAAAGTATAGTAATTTCTAGTCAATCTGGGCCGTTCATTAGGCAAATGATCTGACGGTAGAAGTTATGTTTAGATTAGGGTTTTTTGCCCTAGAAGGCAACCCCCTTGTATATATGGGGGCATTGTATTATGGCTGTGTATGATGAGTGTATTCTCGGAGCGAGAAACAGAGAGGGAGACTGTGAGAGAGAACAGAGGATATTACAGCGGATCTGCTGTAGGTTTTGTCTCTTCTTTTTTGCTGGATAATAGAAAGGAAGGACTGGCTGTTCGGGGTGGACGTAGCCCAAACTGGGTGAACCACGTATATCTGTGTCTCTCTGGTTTTACGTGTTTTGTGTGCTTGTATTTCCGCATATTTTATGTGTTTCATTGCTCTGTAATATTTAATTTTCTAACAACGTTTTGTTCAGAACCTGCGTCCGACAACCTTTGACAGCCCAATTGCTTTGTGCGTTGCTGAGTGTCTTCTTAGCACAATGGCTCACTTCACCTGCAGCATGTCAACACAATTAACTTGGATTCTATTTCAAAATTCAATTCGTGTGTCGATTGATTAATCGATCCTCATGTAACATCGTTGGGCCATTAACAATAAATGTGAACAGCGTTTCATTAACACTTTCAAACTATGCGTTCACCAACTATATGTGCCGAGTGATTAATGGATTCTCAGGTTAATGTGAACAATCCCATCATACTCTTTTCATATTGAGAATACAACTCTTCAACGTTAAACTCCAAACTCTCTTGGTCCCTTATGAAGCTCTATGGCTTCACATTCACTGGGCGCTCCTTTTTTTCCATCGCTGTCAATCAAAACTATAGATCAATATAAAATAATTGATTCACTTGACAGACATCATCTCTCACATGGATTTATCAATACAATTTAACAATTTCCATATTAATATCTATCCTTCCAACTTATGTGCATAAATCGATCTTACAAATTCTTTTATTGCGGCACTCCCTTCAATCGATCTCTCCAACGATCGATACATCAAGTCATATATATATATATATATATATATATATATATATATATATTTATACAGAAACGTATACAACTTTTCGGTGTTTCAATTCACGAAATTGGCATTTCAATTCCCCCAATTACATGCATAATATCACTTCAGAATCCGACTTCAAAAATTAAGTATACAATTTCTCAATCAATCAACCAATATATATATATATAATTCTGAAACAATGTTTTCATATAAACAAAATGAGATCACTTACAACCTTTTTCTTTGGCCAGATATACAAAATTCATGGCCCTTTCAATTGCTCGGAGGCTTACAAACTTGGATGTCCAAACCTCACCTCTCTCTCTATCTTTTCCTGACCTTTTTGGCCTTTGAGGCTCATTAATTTATACAAATTGAATTGGACCAATTTAGGTTCAAATCCCTTTAATCACTCAACAAGTCCTCAAATATCTCAACACCCCTACAATCTAGAATCTTATCCCTAAAATCTTGAAACTAAATCTAACTTAGGCTCATAATTAATTATTAAATATCTCAAGTCTAATTTCTCTCATGTTTTCCAATTATTTGGAAACATTTACAAATTCTCAAATATAATTAATTAAAAATATAATTTAATCACTCAAAAATAATATTAATATTTACATGAATTTAATATTTTCTCAAAAACATGAGACCCCTAGGTTTAATAAAATACAAGGTATTTTCCCGAGTCTAATGCTCCTGCATCACATGCAAAACAAATTCACCTCCATTGTCATTCCTAAGAGCCTTCACTTTCTTCCTAATCTCCTTCTCAACCAATGCCTTGAATTCAACAAATTTTGAGAAAAAATCATCCTTCTTCTGCATGAAGAAGATCCAACATTTTCTAGAGAAATCATCAATAAAAATAACATAGTACTTATGTTTTTTTGTGGAGGTTGTAGAAAAGGGTCCAAAAATATCAAAGTGGACTCGCTCCAAGATTGCATCTGCTCTGCTATCTCAGTCATGGAAAGTGGATTTGACATATTTCCCCAATGTGAAACCCTTACAAACATTACACTAATCAAGGGAGCCTTTAGGGAGACCAATGGTGATTTGATGCATGATTTTTAAGGCACCGTGGTGTAGATGAAAAAATCTCATGTGCGAGTGTTCTCCAACATCTTGACTCTACACTTTTTCCACCTTACTACTTAATGTAGTGCAATATCCCACCTCAAGTTTGTATAGGTTTTTCACTTGAACCTTGATCTACTTCACTTTCGCGATAACTATGTGTCTAAGAAAGGTTATCCCTTTATTGAAAATAACATCATAGCCATGATCCTCCAATACTACTACCAAGATCAAATTATTCTTTAGCCCAGGTACAAACATACCATCTTTGAGGCAAAAAGGAGAGGCTTTCTCCCTTTCAAAGGTGACAGTAGCAATTCTTGTAGCATTGTACCTCCCATCATCTCCCATTTCGATATGCATATGGAGATCCTTCTCCTACAGGCAACTAAAAAGCTCCTTACACCCTATCATATGGAATGAGGCACCAAAACCAAGGTACCACGCACTCCCAATAAGAGTGTTGTCCATGCATGATATTAAGGTGAAGTCTAATTCAAATTATGAAGCCATTGCTTCACCTCTTACTCCTCTTGAAGGCTTCTTGGTAGACTTCTTATGTGAACAGTTTGTTACATAATGTTTGAATTCATGGCAATAGAAACATTTTACCTTGATCAAATCTTTCTTCTTGCTATTATTTTGGCTAGATTTAGGTTTGCTTGGGTTCTTCTTTCCTTTGCCCTTCTTCCCCTTTCTAACCTTCTCTTCATCCTCAACTCTAGATGATGTCCCATCTCTAGTATTTCTCCTAAACTCTTCTTCCTTTCTTCTTGCTATTATTTTGGCTAGATTTAGGTTTGCTTGGGTTCTTCTTTCCTTTGCCCTTCTTACCCTTCCCAACATTCTTTTCATCCTCAACTCTAGATGATGTCCCATCTCTAGTATTTCTCCTGAACTCTTCTTCAACCAAATCAGACCACAACTTTTTCCAATTTGGCAATTTTTTCTTTCCATTCATCCTAGTAGCTATGCCAAGATTTTGGAAGGCTTAAAAGAGCTAGGCTCACCAAGTTTAGGGTTTCACCTAGTGCAAGAAACTTTAACGATAATATTTTACCTTCCTTAACTAGAATAGTTTTATTCAATACTAATATTTAATGTTTAATAAATTTTACTTAAACATATATATTTTTAATAAACTTTATATTAGTTATATCTTTTCAAAATCCTTGAAAAACTCAAAAAATTATATAATGATATAAAAAAAAGGCTTTTCCAAATTAATCACATAAGATTTTTGGCATCAATGTTTTAATCCCTCTATTGTGATTCATCATCATATCATCCATCCATCCACATGCTAACAATGAACCACCCACAATAGAAAGTTCCAAACATTGAACCACCCACAATAGAAAATTCCAAAATAGAAAGTTCCAAACATTAACACTAAAAATAATGTGATTAATCTAAAAAAAAATCATTATAAATCTCAAAAATCTATATTGAAAAAAATTATATAATTCTTACACAATACATTTAAAATTTTAAATAAAATTTAAAACTACTCTATTTTTTATTTATCACATTACCCATACAACTCAATCTTGGCATATCACACATTTTAAAACATTTTAAATCTTGCCATTAACACCCAACCACATTTTAAAACTTTTTAAATCTTACCATTAACACCCAACCACATTTTAAATTTTTTTAAATCTTACTATTAACACCCAACCACATTTTAAAACTTTTTGAACCTTACAAATTACAATTACATTATAAAACATTACACGAGCCACATTTTAAAATTTACAAATTACAATTACATTATAAAACATTAGTGCACAACTCAATTATCAATTATTTTCAATTTATACCACATTTTAGAACTTTTTAAACCTTAACATTAATAGATTACAATTACAACCACGTTTTAGAACATCATACCACATTTTAGAACATTTTAAACCTTAACATTAATAGATTACAATTACAACCACATTTTAGAACATTAATAAATTACAATTACATTATAAAACATTCATTTAGTCACTTACCCAATCTAAAAGGCATCCAATACCCATAACTCAATGTTAGTTTATATCTATTAATTACATTATAGAACATAATTTCAATTTATACTTACTATATCATACCCAACCACATTTTAGAACTTTTTAAACCTTAACATTAATAGATTACAATTACATTATAGAACTAGAATTTTTAAACATTTAACATTAATGGATTACAATTACATTATAGAACATTCATTCAGTCACACCATGCCCAATCGCATGCCCAATCAAAAATATGGAATACCCACAACTCATTAGTTAATTTATATCACACCATGGCCATAGCTGAACCCAACACAATATAATCCAGAAATTCCATGTTTAAAAACCCATAGCCTACCAACATCCTTTCCACAAGGATCAATGTTAAATTACAACAGAAATTACAATTAATTTTGTCTCACATAAAACCATAAATCAACTTATAAAATAATAATACAACAGAAGATCATTCAATTGGTCTTGACAAGTTGGCAATTCACCTCCGCTAAATACATCAACACACTACTACTTCTTGATGTCAATTCTAAATAAAATTAATTTATATTTACAGTTTAGTCAATTCAAATATTAGATTTGCAGTTAGAAATATAACTGCATCATCTCATTTCTTGGCCTTCTTTGTAGCAGGCTCTGCTTTCTTCGGTTTCGGAGAAGCCGCCCTCTTTACAGGGGCAACCTTCTTGGGCTTCGGGGAAGCCACCTTCTTTACAGCCTTGGCAGGATCTGCCTTCTTTGCAGGTGCCACCATTTTAGCAGGAGCTGCTGTCTTCTCTACCTTCTTAGGGGACGTTGCAGGCTTCGGCTCGGGAACTTTGGGAGCCTTGGCTACTTTGGTGAGGGTTTTAGCTTTCTTGGGCCCATGGGCGGCCTTGGGCTTAGCTGCGAGCTCCTTGGCCGGAGCTTTAGCCTTTACAGGCTTGGCCGCCTTGTGCTTCACAGGCTTCTTCAGCTCCTCCGAAAGCTTGAAGGAGTTCTGGACTTTGGTGAGCTTGCCAGATCTGGCAAGATTCTTCAGCTGAACTGCTAGCAGCTTCTTGAAATTGGCAGGGAGTTGGGATTGGTAATTACTGCCAATATAGGCTGCTATTGCATACTGGCTAGACCCGGTTCTCTCCTTCAAAGAAGTTATCGCTTCGGTGCTCATCTGCAAAAAAAAAAGAAGGAAATTGAGACCCCTGCGTTCAAAATCTTGTGTGAGGAAAAAAAAAAACGGAGACCAAGAATGGAAACCTGAAAATATGTGAAATGATAATGTGGCGATTTCGATCCCTTGAAAGCCCTCGGCTTCTTTTCTTTGACAGCATTGCTGACTACAGGCTTTGCAGTTGTGTGAGGTGAAGCCATTGTTAAGACCACCAAATTGCTCAAGAACTACAAAAGAAAATGATACCAAGAAACCGAAAATCAAGATCTTTCCAAGCAAATGGAAACTGAGCAGACAAATATTCAGGAAAAAACCGTTGGAATGATTGAAAATTGATTGCTATTGCTAGTCATATATAGAGGGGAAAGCAGCGAGGGTAACTGGAGATGCTCACCGTCCCCTGGGAGGGCGGCACGTCAACGGCTCATTTTTCCGCCATCCTCCCACGGATCGAGTTTTCAAAGAGGAATTCGCTGTTGGCCTCTGAAATTCTTTGCAAGAAATCTCACGGTACTCCACGAACTCTTACCTTTTACATTCACTATTTCAAATAAATCATTTAAATTATTAAAAAGGTAATTTAAAATTATTAAAAAGACAACTTCTTAAATTTGGGTTGGGTTGGGTTGGTTTGGTGCGTAGAAACATATATACTTTTCCTTTGAGAGGAAGTGAACTTTGCTTTAGCATGAGAAGCGTACTTGCTTTTTTAGGGTGACTATCTTTATTGTTTTCTTGTTGGTTTGTGATTAAAAGTATTTTTTATTTTAAATTTGCAATGAAACAATTTTACTTATAAGAATAATTTTAATTAATTAAATGTAAATACGTACTTGCTTTTTTAGGGTGATTATCTTTATTGTTTTCTTGTTTGTTTGTGATTAAAAGTATTTTTTTATTTTAAATTTGCAATGAAACAATTTTACTTATAAGAATAATTTTAATTAATTAAATGTAAATACAAATTAAACAAAGTTTCATTTTGAAAATTCGTTTTTTTATATTTTTAATTTCAAAATTTCTTTTTTTTAATATCTTTTTCATCTTTAATGATTTTTTTTTTTCAATTATTCTTTTTAATCTCAAAATTCCTCTTTTTTAATATCTTTTTCTCCTGGGCGTTTAAAGGCAGCAATACGGTGGCTAGCCCTTGGAGAGACATTTGGCTGAGAATGGTACCAAGGCCTTAAAGGCCCTTGGGTTTCGACGTCGGGCATTCACTGCTCGCACGTCCCGCCATCACCCCACTACTACTTGCTCTATGCATTCAATGGAGACGCATCTGCCCTTATTCAACACTTCTTCGTTTGCCTTCTCGAGCTTCTTCTTTGCAACTTTGCATTCGGCTTGCTTCACAGCGTTCAGCCCTCCCGTGGCCCTGCCAGACTCTGATCATTGCGCCAACTTCTGCCTCCATTTTCCCTCTACTGCCACACCACTGTCGTGCTCACCTCGCACTTTCCTTCGCTCTCCTCCGCCTTCCTATCTCCCGTTCACGCCCACTGGTTCGCCTTCACAGTCACCCCCTACAGCTCTGCGCATGCATTTGCCTTCCCTTTTCGCCTCTCTGTCCTCACACAAGGTCTCTTTCAACACTTCTTCGTTTGCCTTCTCGAGCTTCTTCTTTGCAACTTTGCATTCGGCTTGCTTCACAACGTTCAGCCCTCCCGTGGCCCTGCTAGACTCTGATCATTGCGCCAACTTCTGCCTCCATTTTCCCTCTACTGCCACACCACTGTCGTGCTCACCTCGCACTTCCCCTCGCTCTCCTCCGCCTTCCTATCTCCCGTTCACGCCCACTGGTTCGCCTTCACAGTCACCCCCTACAGCTCTGCGCATGCATTCGCCTTCCCTTTTCGCCTCTCTGTCCTCACACAAGGTCTCTCTGTCTTCCCACTCTGCCAACATGTCGCCAAGGCATCGCATGAGATGTAGTCGTGGTCGTGGGAGAGGAACTGGCTCTCATCCACCTCTTCCTAGCCATGCTGTCTCCAACTCTCAGCCTTCGGCTGGCAATGTCGCCCATTTTCATTTTAGCAACACCATTGACAAGCCCAAAATTACTGCTACCATCACGGTTGTGTTCCAAGAGGCGCAGAATGATAGCAGTGCCTCAGGCCCCAGTAAGGAAGTCCACGATTTCTGTCAGGCCTCCCCAGGACTCCAGAAAATATTTGGCCCTCCCTGTCAAAAACTGGTTCGGAGACCTCCAACAGCGACGACAATGGCAACAGTGCTTCGCTCTCAGACAAGCAGAAGCAGGATACAAGCTCCACTTCCTCCTCGGAGAATACTGCCCAACATTCCAAGGAAAAGGATGAAGGTGTCGAGGACGATTACAGCTGCCCAATTGTGGAGGAAATTCCTCCCTCACACACGGACAACTAGCTGGTTGTCAGGTCTCCTTACCTCTTTTTGGTTTTTGCAATGATTTACTGCATGCGTAGGCATAGGATCTGGAATTATTGTGACGATTCTAGCTATTTGTGTAAACTCTGGTTTTTATATAACTCTCTCAATGCTGGTTTCCCAATCATGGGCAGCATCTATGAGGCCGGTTTCCCCCACAGGGGCGGTCTAATTTTTGTTTTTTTGACTCAAACTACCTCTGGCGTTGGTTAGCTTATCAGCTCGGAGGCTTGTCTTGCACTGTACATTATGTTCTATATTAATAGACTAAACCAACTTAGAAGAAAAAAAAATCTTTTTCATCTTTAATGTTTTTTTTTTTTTTTCAATTACTATATTAATTTCAAAGATTATTATTAATGTTAATTTTACTATCTCTTCTTTCATGTCCTACTTTGGACTCGAAACGTCTCCATAGATTGCATTTACAACAACATAAGAGACTCAAGAATAATAGATGTGGAATCTATGCTTATCATGGAGGAGGAAGTAATGGCTTATTTGAATGACGCATTGGAGGGCCACCGAATATGGACCAATATGTTGTATTGCACACCAAGAGACATGTCAAATATTTGGAGGACCGAATCTGAGTAGACTCATTTCTTGGTTGGGTAGCTGAATCTGAGCATCTTGGGTAGACCTATCTTTAAGTAGTTTGAACAGGTTTGACCATATTGATATTCTTGATCAGTTTGACCTTCTTCTTGGCTAGAAGAATTTAGATGTATCTCTATTGAATTGAATAATTTTTCTAAGGAAAAGGTTGTTGGGTTTTTCCACCATTTGGGTTTTCCCAGTGTATATTCTTGTGTCTCTTGTTTGGTTGTCTCTTTATGATCCTCTTGGCATTTTGTTTCTACTGTTGATATCTTCTATGTAATTGTTTTTTGATGAATTTTAATACAAGAAAAGATTAACGTAATAAATCATAAGAAGTAATTATCATTTAGAAGATCCTATGAAAAATGAACATCGTATCAAAACATAATTCAAAAGGAGCAGCCTTGAAGAAGCCCTTATCCAAATCTCTATTTGCAAATGTATATGTTTTGGCCAGTGTTAATTGGGGGGAACAAATCCCTAGGTACAAGATTGAACTAGGTTGAAGCCCGACTAAGGAAGACCACATGAGAAGACCGCAATCCAAACCTCAGTCTGAGTTTTAGAAGGTCAAGGATGCCTTAGTTTTTGTTGCAAGAAGTTTGAAATGCCTCAAGACTAGAGGTAGAAGGTTGATAAGCCTTAGACACTTAGTTTTTGTTGCAAGAAGTTTGAAATACCTCAGGACTAGAGGTAGAAGGTTGATAAGCCTTATACATGACCTCAAAGAATATGAAATGGCTTAGTAAATGGAAAAGTCCAGATTGCAATTTTTTTTGGTTTCCTTTTGTCATATAATCAAGTCACATATTTGACTAATGTTTCATAGGACCTTTTCATCACGTTAAAAGAACTTGGAACATACCCTGGTTTTCTGATGATATCACCTCATCATCAAGGAGTAGCAATGTTAATAGGAGCATGAACTTGTGATGGAAGATGTTGATGTAATTGTGAGTGTATTGGAAATATAATCCTATATGACTAAGATCGATAAATCTCAGGAAGCACCCAAAAGAAGTTTGAAAATATCTTTGTCTGGGAATAAGGCAACAAAGGTATCTTTTGTGCATGAAGTCTACTTTTGTGGAAGGGATTCGACTCATGTTTAATGGTAATTTTGAAGTGTTCTCCTTGAATATCTATTCTGGATACCAAGTTTGATAAAATATACTAGCAAAGCTATAAGTTTGTGGGTTGATGCTTAGAGTGAAAGGTATGTATCATCATGCTACCTAGATCGATTGAGATCAAAGATTTTACTTTGGAAACATTCTTGTAAACTTCAGTTGGAGGGAATGATCCAATAATTTTGTCAATGAATATGCTTGGACTTGTATCAAAGTTTTTTTCATGAGAAATTAGATAGGACTGTGATCTGCTCCTCAGTCATACCATAGGACTAGGTCTGATTTGTTGTCGTACATCAAGGGATCCTTGAAGAATACATTAAGGACATTTATGATGACTAATGAAAGAGTCCCTTCACCCTACAAGTTCATTGTTGAGTCCCACAAATGATCTTCGATCATGCTTGTGAAGCTATAAAAAATATTGTTAGGTACACTACTAATCTATAACATGAAGGCCATTTCAAGAAGCAAAGACAATATCACAATTCAGATTATTGCTCAAAGCAAGGCAAATCCACATAAGGGAAATATGTGATCCATACACGCTTCAAAAAACAAACCTATGTTTTCTTTAAAGATGTTGTAGGACATTACTTTAATGCTACAAACTCTTAAAGTATTGATGACATTTGTTGTCACTGACCTTGCATTGTTAAGTAAAGGCACTAGAAGATGCATTGTATTCGTTGCTAATATTGATTGCAGATACTAAGAGTATTTGGGTACTAAAGGATGGATCCTATTATGTTCAATCCTGAAAGTCAAAATTCGAGATAAGGAAAAATGATAATTTTCTTGATGAAGTAAGCTCATTTTTTCCATGACAAGCTTACAACGAAGAGGAGGTTGAGTTCCCTTTCAAGTTTGAAGTGTTGAATGGTGTTTCCATTGATGCCAACATTAGTTATTGAATTCTCTTAATATTTGTATAGATTGCATTGATTAAAGCTCCAAATGAAAAGATTCCCTGGGAAGCCCTAGATGCTCTACACTTCTTGAAGAATTTGAAGTCGAGAGACAGTAAATTTGCTCAAATCCCCATCATAGGAGAAATGTGTAAAAAATAAGAGATAATAAATAAATAATGGTTAATTTAATTATTTTTGGGCGATATGGTCAAAAGGGGTTAGAAATAATTAATAATTATTTAAAGTGAGAGAAGTTAAATGATTAAGGAATAATAAATAAATGATGATTTACTTAATTATTCTTACGGATGGGTGAAACGATTTTTAATTATTTTCACAAAATGGGTAAAATAACATGAAATTAATTAAATGAATTTTTGGGTTATTTTCAAGTGCCAGGTAAACATAAATAATTTAGGAAAAGTGGGTCTCTTAATTATTTCCTAAGGTTAAAGTGGGGTTTTATGTATAAAACCCATATTACATGGTGTATTTCGATCATCCTAGTGGAAAATGGCTAGGTGAGCACTTTTTAGGTGATAACACTGCACCAAGGAGATTTGGCTATCGAGATTTGATTGCATTAGCCTGTGTGGTGGAAACTCATTGCAAATGATCGGTGGTTTCACGTTTCAGTTCAAGCTTGAAGTTCCATAGTTCATATCTATGGTCTGCTTGATTTTGGTTTTGGTGTAAGCTCCTATGGGCTTGTCTGGGTTGATCATCATGTTGCAATGTATGGATTCAAAAACATGGTTCAGAAGTCAAAGTTAATGATCTAGGCACAAACGATGTTTGAAGTACTGCGATGGATTTTTGGTTCAAATTATAATATGATTCAAATGCTTTGAACTCTACATTTGGAGGGTTCGTCGGTAATTAACCACACAACCTTGTCATATTGACTTAATATGGAAAATATGTAAGATATACAGTCAACAGGGGTCCCATGCCTATTTTGGTGTCGACCCAATCATATGGCATCAATTTAAATTGACATGCACTATATAATATGTAACAGTGAAGCATAGTTGGTATTCTAGCAACATTAGAAAACATAGGTTGGGGACTTGAAACTGGTCACGTAACAAGTTAGAAAAATATCTTTTATTTTTGTTCTTAAGTTTCATTTTTTCTCTATGGTTAATTTGGTCCCATATTTGAAAAAAATGAAAGTGAAACCTTTAATTATGTTTTCCAAGACCATGAAACAAGGAACCCTAAGGGTAGGTTGGTATAAAACAAGGTAGAATTTATCTTCCTTCAAACCAGATTTTGAATTCATCACCGAGGCATATTCAAAGTGAGAGAGAGACAATGGCTAGTTGCTTAAGTGCTACAGATTTCATTGTATGGCTAAGGACTAGATGCAGAAGATTATTTATTTGTAAATAATGAGAAAAAGTGATTCCAGTAGGGCTTGTGAGTTAGTTGGTAAGATACTTGGGCTTTGATTGTTGGAACCTGAGTTTGAATGAGTATATTAATTCATGATCTAATCTAATGAACCAAGATATTAATATCCTTGTACTGCTTTATGTTGATGCTAACTTCACAAGGGAATACAATATGTTGTTGAGTGTTGGGTGTTGAGAAAATTATTGTGTATCTAGCTTCATGTCATTGAAGAGGAAGTAAACAATTGTTGAAGTATAAAGGCATCTAAACTTATACTTCTCTATGTGAGATGTTGTCAATACTGCTAAGAGAAGTTTGGCATTGATGCATAGGATTGGGAAGTGTTGGGCCTCAAATATGCCCATTTTTTCCATCATACCAAACTATTATTCTTAACCTAAATTACGACACTTTTACACTCATTTCACATCATATGTAATATCCCCATTTTTCTATGCTTTTATTTGAACAAGTCCAAAAGGGTACAATGGACCCCAATGGAAAAAAATTAATTTCCATCTTATTTTATTAACTTGACAAATTACATATATATCTATACTACTTTACTTTTCTCAGCAAATTCATAACAGACTTAAAATATAATTTAGAAGTGAAATTAACTGGTGCATACCACTTAAGGTAGACTAGGTTCCACCCAACCTTTGAGCTCTTTCTCCACAGCTCACCCCCGAGCAGAGATCAATTTCTCTAGCAATAGACAACCCCTTGCCTATGCTGAATCTGTTTATTTAAGCTTGTTTTCCCTTTTTCCTGTTTCCCTTAACCGCGTCCAGTCAAATCAGGATACTGCTTTCCTGTGTGCCTAGGCTTTCCTTTTTTTTCTTCCACAAAGTACTTTAAATCTAGCTTTTCCTCTTTCTAGCTTTATTCCACCTCTTCTCAAAAATTTCCTCTTTACTGGGGTAGGTTTTTAGATTTTTATCTCCAATCTAATTTTAGTATTTAATTTATTTCCTCCAAGGATTTTTGGGGAACTGGGAAATTCTTATAAATCTTATCCATCCTCATGGATTTGGTTTCTAGATCTCTAATCTTAATCTAGTCTTTGCACAATTAATTTCCATATTATTTTATTAACTTGAAATAATAAAATAAAATCACACAATTGTTTTCCATTGGGGTCCATTGTACCCTTTTGGAATTTTTCAAATGTCTAATAAAAGCATAGAAAACTGAGGATATTACATCATAATTCCATCATTTGTCATCAATTCATATCCTACATTAATTTTCTTAAGATTTTCTATGATTGGAGATGACTTAGTCATGATTTACTAATGATGATTTTTACTAGGTTCATTTGACGCAGTGTTTCATTGTTGAAATTGTCCACAAGTTAGGTTGAGTACGGAATAAAGTTCATGAAGGTGAAAATACCAAATTTGTGATAAAATGGTGAAGAATCTCAAAATTCTGACACACGAGTTTTGGTCAAAGCACCCTCATTCAGGTAACGTAGAAACAGTTTGGAAAAATTCGTCATTATGAGAAAGTTATAGTCAAGGGAATATTCCACTGCATAGGTTAAGTACATAATCATTTGAACGTGTCGGGTCAAGTCAAGTTTGGTTCTGAACGAATCAAGTCTGAATGGGTCAGGCATGGTTGGGTCAGTTGGCTGCATGATCAAGAAGAATTTAATTTGGTTGAACTTCAACCTGATTTTCTACTATACATAGCTTTGATCCATTGCTTTACTTTACTTAGTGATTTTTTGTAACTTCTTTTCCAATTTGTTACATTGGTTGAACTCTTTAAAATTCAAATGGTTTTGTATGTAAAGGAGAACGATATGCATAAGCATAGTGGGGACTGTCGAGCAATGATGGTGATGTAATATTCCAAACTCATTGATTTCGAAAACTTATGTTAATTTTGAGACTCCAAATTATGTATGTCAATGTTTAAGCTTTGATCTAATTCATTTTCAACATTGTTCTACAGTAAGTAATTATGGCTGCGTTTTGAATTTTGTTTTACTGAGTTAATTTAACCTGTTCCAGGCCTGGCAAGGGCCCACCACCTTTGGAACCAAGTTTATAGTTAGTCTAGATCTAGGACTAGTTTACTGTGTTAATTTTTCATAACATGCCTCGTGATTGATTAGTTTTTGAATGGTTTATTTGATTATGTACTTAAGATCTTATTTCTATCATGTAAGATTGAGTTGACAAACATAATTGTCTTGATTAATCCATAGACACTGAGCAACAATTTAAATTGTTAATTGTCTCTTCTAAAAGAGCCTTATCATATTATGGATCATTCTGAGAATTGGGCATAGTGTTCTGAACCTTACGCTCTATAACTCTTTGAATTTGACAGTGCACATGAATATTCCAGTGTTATGATTTTCAATTGATTGTGTCGTATAATGAATACAATATTGTTTACATTGGAATTGTGCGCACGGTTATGAAATTCATTTTGTGTTTTGTGAGAAGAATGGCTTGGTTTCTCGAGCTTTGTTCAATGGTTTTAGATCTATAATATTTGTGTGAATAACCATTTAGTTTCTCGAATTCCGCCTGTAGCTCAGGACTCATAAATTATGTGTGATTTATGTTGGGTGTGGACCCTGATTATTTTATTTAGGTATCGTTGTGTTGGACCCCTGTCCTTAACGGGGCCTGTAGCTCAGGACTCATAAATTTTGTGTAATTTATGTTGGGTGTGGAGCCTGATTATTTTATTTAGGTATCGCTGCGTTGGACCCCTGTCCTTAACGGGGCGGAAATGTTGCCCATCATTTAATTTCCATCAGGGGGTTCCAGGGGGGGGGGGGGGGGACGACGATTTTATGACTATTTTACACAGCGAGGAAGAGGTTTCGAGGGCAGCGCCCCCGAAGCTAAAAACGAATGTAAAATTGCCTTTTAAAATATTGAAATCTCGTAGTTAATCTAGGTCGTTCATTAGGCGGATGATATTACGGTAGAAGTTATGTTTAATTTAGGGTTTTTTCCCCCATAAAGCAACCCCTCTATTGTATGAGGGAATTGTATTGCGACTGTGTGTTTAGTATGTATATCTTGAGCGAGAAAGAGAAAGGGGAACTGTGTGAGAGTAGAGGATATTACAACAGATCTGTTGTAGGTTGTATCTCTTCATTTTGTTGGATAATAGAAAGGAAGGATGGGTTGTTTCCGTGGACGTAGCCCAATCTGGGTGAAACACATATATGTATGTCTCTCTTATTTTATATGTTATTTATGTGTTTGTGTTTCCGCATATTTTATTTGTTCCATTGCTCTGTAATATATAATTTTCTAAAAATTTAAGCTCTCGATTTTGGTGTGCAAGCAATCGTTTTTACTTTGTTCCATTCACGAACAATAGTTAGGTTTCTTTTGATTTTGATTGCAAATAAGTAGTGAAATTGTAGTCTCAATTAGGAATAGAGGTTTTGGTTTATTTAAATTATCACTTAGATTTCCTTCTGGTTTGATTAAGATGACATATTTGATAAATTTATTAACAATAGGGTTCAATTTTCTTGAGGGTCATTAATTTAGATTGCTTTGAGTATCATGTTAGTTGCTTTGAGATAGGTAGTCTTTGAGTTTGAATGTTGAATGTATCTCTTTGATTGATTTAAATTAGAGAACTTCAAAGCTTAATTTCAATTTCACATTCACTAGCTTAATTTAGATTTCCGGTTCATTAGCTTAGTTTAGATTTTAGTCATTCATGTTTTGTCTTGATCAACATTACAACAGTTGAATGAATGTTTTCCATTAAACATAATTTGAATTATGTAATTAGCATTTCATAAGAGTGATTTTATTGTTAAGAGAAATAGTGTTTGAAATGATATGTTTGAGTTTTGCATTATGGAATTTGTAGAAAGCGTGTCTTAGTTGTAATATTATTGTCTAAACAAGTGACTGAATAGAGTTCAAATAGGAATGGATTCTATAGGATTTAATGAATGAGTTCTTCAATATTTAGTGAGTGAGTTTGTTGAGCATTGAGTCTTTTAAAACACGTACGATTTATTTGAAGCTTTGTTAGAGCAGTACACTTGATTCATGGTTGAATGCTTTAAGTATATAGAGGAGTTTGAGTAAATAGGTTTCTGTGCTTAAACAACAAGTTGATTTTTTACTCTAGTTTATATTATACAATCTGATCCCGCGTTACCTGCGCTTGCGCCTTTAAGTCTCACGACCCCAGATTGATAATTTAATGTTGGAATTATAGCACATATAATTTTCCCAACATTTTTGGCGCTGTTGCTGGGAAGGTGCAAAGGGATTAGAGCCTAGTTTCTTTCACAATTTTTTTTTGTGTGATCTTAGTTGCAGGAAAATCAAAGGGCGGACAGTGGATGGTAAGATGTGAGTGAAGAGCCACACATCCACTATGGTGGGGTTGCTCCAAAGTTTGGTTGTCCAAGTAAGCAATTTTGGTGAGTTTTACTGCAATTCATTTTTATTCATTTAGATCGAACTCTTTAAAGATAAAACATTTTTGGGGTGCTATAAGAACCCCTTTGTACTAATCCATGTTGTGAGACAATGATCATCAACCAACGGGAGAAATTCAAGAATGATTAAGAGCTTGAAGGATGTCCCTCGAGTACTTTCTCAAACCCTGATAGTAGCTAGGATATCTGCCTCTCTGGAAGAGCTCAGCCTTCATCTCTTTAGCTCATCCTGCAACCTTCTTCACCAGATCAAATCAGTAGTCATATCAGATCCAACCATCCCATCCTCCACTTCATCTTGCAACATTGGGTACATAAATGATAAAGGTAAATTTTGCTTATGATTCTCTAATTCATTAGAAGGTTAAAGTAGATTAATGATTCACCACTTCTCATTCCACGCATTTCGTCCTTCATAAACCATTATCCTTCTATTTCCTTCCATTCATTATGCATAAAATTTGATAACAAGACCATGTAAAAACGAAGCCTTATGGTGCATTAATAAAGCAGCCTCTATGATGTCTTCTCCTTCCATGATAACAAGAATTATGATGAAGTCATTACCACCATGAAATAATAAAGGAAAAACACTTATAAACATTTGCATTACGAAGACAGAGTATGTAAGCACCCATTCACAATCTCCATCACCACCTCATTTCATCCATCATCTCTCCCTCATCCATTCATTTCTTGTCCTCAATTTTTATTGCTTGGTAAATTAGTGTGACATATTAAATGTGAAAAGTGTTGCTCCACAAGAACCAACACCTCCAATTATTCAAGCAATGATGCTCCACAAGAACCAACACCTTCAAATATCGAAGCAATTGTCCCACAAGAACCAACATCTACAAAATGTTAAGAAATTTTTAATGAGAAAGAGATTTGTTTGCATGAGGACATGCAAACCCTCAGGCATGGGGGGATGTTGGGCCTCGAATATACCCATTTTTTCCATCATACAAAACCATTATTCTTAACCTAAATTCTGACACTTTTACACTCATTTCACATCACAATTCCATCATTTGTCACCAATACATATCCTACACCTCGTGGTTAAGTATCATTAGTTTTCTTAAGCTTTTATATGATTAGAGTTGATTTAGTCATGATTTACTAATGACGATTTTTACTAAGTTCATTTGACGTAGGGTTTCATTGCCGAAATTATCCACAAGCTAGGTTGAGTATAGAATAAACTTGATAAAGGTGAAAATATCAAAATTTTGATCAAATGGCGAATAATTTCGAAATTCTGACACACGAGTTTTGTTCAGAGCACCCTCATTTAGGTAACCCAGAAACAATTTGGCAAAATTCGTCATTATGAGAAAGTTATGGTCAGGAGAATATTCCAATGCATAGGTTAAGTATAGAATCGTTTGAACGTGTCGGGTCAAGTCGAGTTCGGTTCTAAACGACTTAGGTCTGAATGGGTCAGCCATGGTTGGGCCAGTTGGCTGTTTTGTAGCGTAATTTGACTTAGCTAAAATTCAAGAGAGGTTCTGAGCAATTCAAGGTTGTTGAGGAACAATTGTTAAAATTTCAAGAAGACCTGCAACATGCTCAAAAGGATAACCACAAGCTCAACGAGGATTCATCAACACATGTGCACTGGAACCAAAATCACGGAAGCAACAACATTGGAGGTGTAATCTAAGCCAGAGGAGCAGCAAAGAAGAAAAGTGTTTAACAAGGGTCAAATCGGGCTTATTCGCGTGCAAAATAGTTCAAGAGTTAGGCTGATTGATGCGTTTAGAACATATCACACACGTCGAGGTCGAGTCGTGCAAATATACATACATAACTAGTGTTCAGAGTCTTAATCACAATGACATGTGGAGGGCCTGATCGCAAATCACAAATCGCAATCGGATGTGGAAGGCCTGATCGCATATCGCAAATCGTAATCGCAAAGATAAGGAGGAATAGAACAAGGTTGAATCGCCAAAAGAACAAGGTTGAATCGCCAAAATGTGAAATGCGATACGAGGACCAGATGTGAAATAGTTCGAAGCTCGAATCTAAAGTGTTTAAAGTTCGGCCGTGGGACCCTCTGGCATATCACACATCACAAGCTCAGAAGGGATAGCGATCATAAGATAACGGGATTCACCGAAGTGCGATAAAGAAGCGGACGCGATGCAACTCAGAATTATGATTAATATATTCCAATCACACATTGCAAGCTCAGGAGGAATGACGCTCATGAGTATGTTATGAATTCCGAAATGTGACAAGGTTTTATATCGCCGATTGCGATTTTAGATCGGCCCCACCCACGCTTGCCACATCATCCCTACATTTATCACACATCACAAGCTCAGGAGTTATGGCGCTCATGAATATGTTATGAATGTCGAAATGAAAAATGTGATAAAGGGATAGACGCGATAGTTTTCAAAGGAAAATTGGAATAATTTTAAAGTCCAGTCTTACAGAAGTTACAAAGGAAATTCTAAATGCAGGGCGGACTCGGGTAAGAAAAGACCCGACGATATGTGCCCTAAATGATCATGGAACTGTGAGAGCCCTCAAACACTGTGGGTTGATTGTCATGGATGAGGTAACACATGGAACTATTGCAGTTCTTGATCTGTTCATGGGACCCGGAACTACATGCATTTCATATTGGGGACAAAGTGCTCCTAATATTGGTCAATGATATCTACTTTCTAACAAGTTTGTCAATACGTGGTGCCCCCATTTCCCTTGTGGGATCTGCATGTGGAGGTGAAACAATGAAGGACTACATCCGATAGTTTTGTCGACCAGGAACTGAGCCTAGTAAAGATGGAAAGATAAATATCATAGATGTGAGTGATATGCCTTTGCGAACTCTCCTATTCATTATCGCAAAAATAGCTGGCAGTGTGACACTATATGTCGAAAATAGATCATACCTGCAGTATGTGCTTGAGTGTCTCGAGCCAACTGTGTTCAACTGGGCTGAAATAGTACTCCTTTACATGAAAGAAAAACCAACCAAGGTAAAAGGTGGTAAGACCAAAATTTTCAGTTATGGGTCAATTTTGATCACTTTTGTTTTGGAGCGAGTTCCATTGATGTAGCCACAACATGTGACGCTGGGATTAGTTGGTCCTAGAGATCCACGAATGCAACGGTGGGTTGAGTTGATGGCTAGACATGCTGGTCTGTCATTGATCTCATTTTCCATTACATTCTTCAGTTGGCTCCGAAGACAAAATATCTTCATAGAGGAGCATCCATACGCAGGGATGGATTTCTGCGGAGATCCAGATTTTATTTTACCAGCCGACGCTCAATGGGGTGCTATAGGTAAAATGTAGATCATGTTTTTGATTTTTTGGGGATTTTTACATATTTTGTGTTTTTTTTTATGTTTCCAAGACTAAAATAAAGATGTTTTATGTATGCAAATGTAGGTACCGTTCGACCAGTAGTTCGTGCACAGCATGCGGGAGAACCAGTAGAGAGGACTGTTGGAAGAGCACTCCTACAGGATTTGGGTTTAGCCGAGACTCTTGCTGAGTTGCAGCAGCATGTGGAGGGATTGACTCTTGGGATACAGGATGCCCGGATCCAGGAGTTACCTATGAGGTTGTAGCGCCATACCATTGGTGTGCCTAGTCGTTGGATGAGGCTGTTGAACATGATAGCCCAAGTAGTGACCTACTATCATGAGCATCACTAGGTTTACTTAGATTATTCTATGTATGTATACATTTTTAGGTCAAATGACCAACATGTATTGGAAACAATTTTGTAAAAAACTCGATATAAATATATTTTAATTTCAATGTTTTTCTATGATTATGTGTAATCCTATTCAATTGTATGATGTGAATTGAAAATCTATCTTTACATATGTTGCAAATGTCTATTTAACACATAATTTTCCAATGAATCAACCAGAGTGTTAAAGTTTCTGGAAATATGTTGATATTGAATGTAATCAAAATGTCTTTCCAAAAGACAAACTCTAAGGAACATGCGATGAATTGTAGGATTTTGGACAATATAGATGCCAGTAAGCTGTAGTATGACAAGTTGTGAGTCCAGCCTAATGATGATGCGGCGAATGCCAAGTGAAATGGCATCAAAGAGTAGTTCAATCAACCCGCTATACTCAACAATATTGTTATTCGATTGATCGATACAAATCCCTTGGAAGCTCACTAACTCACCACTTGGAGAAAATATGGCCCATGTTGTAGAGGATAAATTCTGAGTACCACGACTAGCACCATAAGCATATCCAACAAATGGTTTCGAAGATTTTGACATCTGCAAAAAATTCAAAACGGATTATTAACCACATGAAAAAATCTAAAAGGCACACTGCTACTCACACACAATAAAAGCATATAATACAATGTTTACTACATAAAATCAGGCATAGTAACGTTTAAGATACAACCCATTTTGGGGCTGCTACAATGGAATCCCATCAAAATCTACCAACTCGTAGGCACCCTTAGCTAGAATGCGCTTGAAAATGTAGGGGCCGTGCCATAATGGTTCAAATTTCCCTGTTCCTACCTTATCAGCTTCCTGATCATAGAGCAAGACTAGGTCTCCTTCCGAGAAGGTGCGAGGCTTGACATTTTGGTCCTATTGTGCCTTAATTCATCTCTTATGAACTTTGTTGGCTAGTGCATCTTCATGACACGTTTCATCTAGATGGATGAGATCTAAAATATGTGCCTCTTCTTCAGAAGTGTTAGGTAGTAGGTCAATCACGAGTTTCAATGATGGTATTTCGCAATGTATTGGTAAGATAGCTTCTAGACCATAAACCAGCTAAAAGGGAGTGAATCCAGTCACATTTCTCACTGATGTTCGATATTCCCACAAAGCCGAGTACATGATCAAATGCCAATTTCTTTTATGAACCCCAATCATGCGTTGAAGCATATGCTTAATAATCTTGTTGATAGATTCAACTTGTCCATTAGTTTGCGGATAATAGGGGTAGAACTATCATGTGACAGTCCTAACTTGGAAGTCAACTCATCCATCATGTGATTGCGGAAATGTTTTCCATGATTCGTGATTATGGCTTGTGGTACACCAAACTGTGAAACCACATGGTTAGAAAAGAACAATGTAGCTGGTTGTCCCGTGTTGTTGAATGTAGGCATCGCCTCAGCTCACTGTTGAACCTTTAATTAAACTGAGAGGGGGGGGGGGCGGGGGTGAATCAGTTTAATGCATTCCTGATCTTTTAAAACTTTTCATTAATCTATTTACACCTTCATTTCATATCCAATTTAATGTGAAAGTAATCTTAGAATGCAAGCAACAAGTATTAGTTTAATATAGCAGTAGACTTAATATGAGAGTTGCAGGTATTAAGCAGATGATACATATCAGATTCAATACATAACTATCATGCACAGAGACACCAGATATAAGTGGAAACCCATAACGGGAGAAAACCACATCTTATTATTGTTGTGATGCAAAAGCAAGCTCCTACTCCCTCTCACCACTGTTTTTCTGTAGGCACCTACCTACAGGAGGCTCCAACCTCAATTCTGCAAGCTACAACTTGCAAGGAAGCACCAACTCCCTTCAATTTTCTGTAGGCACCAACCTACAGGAGGCTTCAACCTTTGTCAGCTACAACTGACAGCTATTAAGCTGAATGTTTGCTGATTTACTCCAGATATCAACTCTGTTCTGTATCTGCTCTTCTTCTCTTAATCTTCTCTGCTTTATTCTTCTATATTCTGCATTCTCTCTCTCTCTCTCTCTCTCTCTCTCTCTCTCTTTGAGCTTATCAAATTGATCTTATATAGGAATTCTCACAAGACTGTTTGTATTCCTCTAGGAATTTGAAATGAATGGTCACACCTCTTGGTCTTCTGCCTCCTCATTTCTTTGTCCAACTCAATTTAAAATCATAATAATATGTACAATATTTCATGCTACAGTGGAATTTTTGTCTTTTCTTTAGGATACTTGCCTTTGCATCACAAACAATAAAAAAATTAATTACAACATTTACTTTCACATTTTAATTACATATTTCAATTTCACTCGGCTCCTTTTCCGAATTTTGGCTTTACTGGATTTGTCTTTTCCTGCTGCTGTTAAGAACCTGTTCTGCATACCTTGGTTCACTGTAATTGTGTGCACCTGTGAATGTATACCTGTCAAACCTGTAATCTCAGTTTATCTCTGCATGCTCTCCTCTTCTTTTTCCTTTTCCATAATTGCATTTAAGTTTTCATGCTCAATCATATTCCAACCCGGGCAATCTCTCTCTCTACACTTATTCTACGCTGGCAATTTCAATTAAGTAAGGCTGGCTATTTTCTCGGTTGGCACTCAGATAATAATCAATAAATATAAGGGTTTATTTTAATGCCTCCTCTAATAATGTGCTCTCCAAGACATACATATATCACTGCATTCTTTAACTACTCGCAACCTTAATATATATCAATGCAAATAACCCAGCGTCGAACATATACATATATACGATCAACCTTATCATATAACCCTCGGTGATAAATATTTAAAATATATTGTATTTAATCCATTACACAGGTTAATATGTCTCCGTCGTTATACATAAGTTCTTTTATACTCCGTCGGGCCTTATACTAAATTAATAACCCAACTTCATTACGTATATTTCCGCCGGGCCCACAATGCCATCAACCGCCAATCGAATGCACACAACATACATGACTTATCGTCCACGCACCTTTATTAAACCTCGTGCAAGTCTTGTGATCGCCCACCGTTGGATAGCCTTTGCCCAGATCAACGGATCTTATTCATTTCGCTGGGCGTCTTCCGCCGATCGTTAATGCGCGAAATTTCATTTTAATCAAAACCGCTTGGGACACGCGGCCAAATCCTAATGGAATCGCTCTGATTCCACAGATACCACCTTCCATATAAAAGTGGCGCGGAAAATACCAGAAACCGCCGTCACTGTTCCCCGTTCCTACTCGTGGTTCCGTTGCTTTACTCCAGGTTCCGGTCCTCCACGATTTCATATACATATAACTTTTCATCGTATTTCAGTTATATATATGACTATGGTTCCTTCCGCCTTTATTAAAACAAATCGCTCATATTTCAATGTATTGTCGTATTCGATTCCACTCCAGTGCTCCGGGTTCCGCTGCCTATTTAATGTACAGAGGTTCTATCAAACTGTTAACCCCGAAACTCGTGGGATAATCAATACCACGACATCATTGGCTACCAGAGTTCAGAGATTGAGCCATTACACAGAGTCGACACCTTTCATCACAATCTTCCACCGTAATTTATCTTACTGGTAACTACAAGTATGGCTACGCATAACTAATGACTTTCAGTAGGCATCAATTTATTCCAATCCCACACAGAATCACGGCTCATACATTCCACATAGTCAATTTGTGTTCCAATGCGGGTTCAACGGTCTATCCACACATAACCCTTGCCACAGAGTTTATTTATTCGACACAAAAGCCTCAAAATTGCACACTACAGCATCATAGACCCATTTAGACCCCCAATTACAGAATCTCATGTAATGCAAAACTTCTTCACTACTCTGCACCTTGAATAGCTCTTTACATCAATTCATTTCCTTTGCTTCCTCTGCTTTTTCTTTGCTGCCTCTGCTTCTTCTCTGCTGCCTCTGCTTCTTCTCTACTGCCTCTGTTCTTTGCCATCTCCTTGCAACTGATCCTGTCTCTGCATCTGTTACCTCCTTTGCCATCAATGACAACATTTCCAACACTCACTTGGTAAAATAGTCAACGACGACAATAATATACCCATGCCCCCTGGCCGAGAGGGGGTTACATGTCATGAAGTCAATGCCCAATTTTGCAAATGGTCCAATAGCGACAACAGGATACATTGGTGCTGGCAGCAGGCGGGTTTTATGATCAAAGATCTGGAAAGCATGAAAACTACTAACCGTGATAATGTATTCGTGAAATATGGTAGGCCAGAAGTAACCAGCGTGGAGAATCTTCTGCATGGTAGCATAGCCAGAAAAATTCCATCGCATGCACCAGAATTTCAATCATTTAGAAATTTTTCGACTTCCTCACGCGTGAGGCTTGTATACTTGTAGATTTAGAGATAGTAACTGATTAACAGAGACTATGGAAATAAGAAGAGGTATATACTTATTTCATCTCGTCTTATATTATGAAGGAACACCTTTTGAGTGTGGGAAATTCCACAATTATTGGCGTGTAGCAAGCAGCCATTGTATTTACCCAAGTTATAGGAAGATATGGGTTCATAAGAAGTAATTAAGAGATATGGAGGAGGAATGGGAAGGAACATTCCAAAAAGCAAGTACAAAGGAGAATTTGGGGTATAAGGTGACTTCTCATTATCCTTTGGATGCACTTTTAGAAGCTAAAAACTAATATTTGAACGCAAGCTAGCATAAGTATCTAAGTTAGGATGCAAATAGTGAGAAAAATGCTTTCTCACCATAATTAAATCTTTATAGTCTCCTTTAAATAAAATAAGTTCCTTTGAAAATTTGATTTTGGGGATATTAGATGTAGAAAACAAAGGTTTGGACCCCTTCGGTGCTTTTTTTCCTGGTCTTTTTGGAACAAAAAACATAATCCCCCAACCTCTCATTCCTTTTCTTGGGATAGAGCAACCTGAATTAGTTAAGAGTTCACTAACATGGTCTTCTACCAACTTGTGTATGTTATCAAATACTTCAGAGACATTTTGTGTAGAAATATGATAGAATTGCAATTTCTCAAGTTTTCGAACTGAAAACAAGAAACAAGATTCTACTCTACTAGTCTACGGAATAGAAATCACAATTTAGAACAACATGCATAGACATGCAATAAGAAAAACCACAAATGCACAGTGATTTATAGGGGAACCCAACTGGGAAAAACCCATCAAGCCTCTTTGCATTAATCACTTGAATAGAGAAACTATTACAATTGTTTGCTCCAGCTTTGAGCTTAACCTATAAAAGAATAATTGTTCTATTTGCTCAATGAGAAACTTTGGCCAACACTTAGATAAATATTTTCTCACCTAACCTCCTATATCCTTGCCCCAAAAAGATAGGAATTTCCTCCAAATTGAATGCGCAATTCCCAAAATTTGATCTCCCGACCTCATGCAACACATGTACACTCAAGATAGTGTACAAATCATGTTAGACTACCTTATCATCTCCCCTTCAGCTAAGGAACTCGAATTCCTTACATGCACTAGTTATTTTGGGTTGATTAATCAACTAATTGACAGATCTATGAGTTAGACTATTGTCCCACTGCACAAATGACCTTCAATTGACTCGATCAATAGTTAGAGTTCAGTTAACTGAATACAACTGAAAATAATTGAACGGGATTACTAAAAATTAGCAATCACACATGCATAACTGAACTCCAAGCCCTCTAACTCGAATTTACTGAGCTAACTGAATTAGAAAAAATCCATGTCACACAAGTTAATTGCCTCCAAGTTGTCCTGTTGATGTGGAAATTCGATTTGATTTACTCAATTTGACTAAGGCTAAAGTTCTTGCTACATTTTTTCAACACTTCGTCATAGTAAGAAAGTGATTTTTCACCACCCCTATCCTGCACTTGTAGAATTCAAAACTACCTCTTGACAATGCCTTTGTTAAGATGTCATCATCTTGCTCCTCAGTTGGGATGTACTGTATCAACATAATTCTACTATATACACAATCCCGCAAACGATGATACTGAATATCAATGTGCTTGGACCTATCATGAAATATCATATTCTTAGAGAGCTTAATGCAACTATGACTATCACAATATATCACTGTCGGATCGATCTCCTAACTAAAACTTCCCACAAGTATTTTCCTCATCCATATGGCCTCACATGTTTCTTGAATTGCAGCCATGTATTCAACCTCTTATGAGTTGAGCACCACAAAAATCTCCTTCCTGTTGTACCAAGAAATAGTTGCATACCCAACACTAAAAAAAACACCTGAAGTACTTTTCATGTCTGATGGACTCCCAGCCAAATCTACATCAATGAATCCTTAAAGGTTCATTCCTTTTGTCCTCATGTACCATAAGCCATAGTCGATAGTGCCTCTGAGGTACTATAACACATGCCTTGTTTCCTTCCAATAAAGCTTGGCAGGCCTCACCATAGCTTGACTCAGCTGGTTTACTACATAGCACATGTCGGGTTTTGTGTTAAGAAGATACAACAAAGACCCCACAAGCTACCTGTAAATGGTAGCATGAAATTCTTCACCTGAAGTGGCATTCTCCTTCCTCCAGTTGGTAGCTAGAGGTGTGTCCATGGGGTTACAATTATCCATGTGAAATATCTAAAGTATTTCAGAGGCATATTTCCCTTGAGACACAAACAATTCACCATCACCCTACCATACTTCTAGCCCAAGGAAGTAAGGCATTAAGCCCACGTCTTTAATCTCAAATTCCCTTGTAAGGTCCTCTTTGCAAGAGTGGATCAAATAATCATCAGTCAATACTAAATCATCAACATACAAAACAAGAATAAGCAACTTACCATATACCACAATGTGATATAGGTTTGCATCTGCTTCAGTTTTGATGAAGCCCAATCCACTAAGATAACTGTCGATCCAAGTGTACCATGCTCGGGGCGCCTATTTGAGACCATACAATGCTCTCTTGAGTCTACACACATGCGACTCTCGATCATAAGTCTCAAATCCCTCTGGTTTCTCTATGTAAATTTCCTCCTCAACAACATCATTGAGAAATGCAGTCTTCACATCCATCTGGTGGATTTTCCACCCCATCTGCGCAACCAATGCTAGAATGGATTTGATTGAGGAATATCTTGCAACTGTTGCAAAATTTTCCTCATAGTCCACTCCCTCTATCTAAGAAAATCATTTGGCCACAAATCTGGTCGTGTACTTCTCAATGCTCTTGTCAGCTGCATGCTTCACTTTGTAGATCCATCTCGAACCAACCATTGATTTCCCTTCTAGTATTGACATCACCTCCTATACATAGTTCTTCATGATGGATTAATATTCTTCCACCATAGAATCAACTCAAACAGGTTGAGAAATTGCTTTCTTAAATGAAGAAGGCTGTCTCAATGAGCCCTGTCATGAGAACCATGTAACCACTGTACCTATCAAGTGACCTCCTTTTCCTGCGTTGTGAAGTGGGGGCTCCCACATTCTCCCTTGAATCCTGGAGCAAGTTATTAGCTTCTCTAGTTCTCTTTCTGCCCTCTCTGGAAGATTATGGTTGAGTGGGTGCCTCCATTCTGCCTCTTGTTTGCTCTGTTGCATGTGGCTTCTCCACAACCCCCTGAAGCTCATCCCGAGGCTCCTTTGTATCTAGAAGCTCCCGCTCTAGTGAGATACTCAACTCTCGTTCCAAAGATCATCTCATAGCCTTCTCCTCATCGAACTTGACATCTCTCCTCACAACTGTCATTCTTAGTGAATGTAAATACACCTGATAATTGTGTGGACTTTCAGTGTATCCTACAAAAACTCCCAAACTTGTTGTAGGCTCAAGTTTCTTCCTCAAATCCTTGGAGACATGACAGTAAATTGAAGCTCCATAAATTCTGAAATGAGACACAAGAAAGCTTCCTCTCGTGTGATCATACCAAGTATTTTATGAAGACTACAATTCTGCAAGTAGAATGTGGTGTTGCATGCTTTTTCCCATAGATGTAATGGCAGCCCCTAATCATGCAACATGGCCCTTACTACTCCCACTATGCTCATGTTCTTAATCTTAGATACTCCATTCTGTTGTGGGTTATGGGGTGTTATGAGTTCCCTTCAAATACCTTCTTTCGCACAAAAATCCTTGAAGGCATGCAAAACAAATTCACCTCCATTGTCATTCCTGAGAGCCTTCACTTTCTTCCCAATCTCCTTCTCAACCAATACCTTGAATTCAACAAACTTTGAGAAAAAAATCGTCCTTCTTCCACATGAAGAAGATCCAACATTTTCTATAGAAATCATCAATAAAAATAACATAGTACTTATGTTTTATTGTGGAGGTTGTAGCAAAAGGGTCCACATATATCAAAGTGGACTCGCTCCAAGATCGCATCTGCTATGCTATAAAGTGGATTTGACATATTTCCCCAATGTGCAACCCTTACAAACATCATGCTAATCAAGGGAGCCTTTAGGGAGATCAATGGTAATTTGTTGCATGAATTTTAAGGCACCATGATGTAGATGACAAAATTTGATGTGCCAAAGTTCTCCAACATCTCGAATTTGCACTTTTTCTACCTTACTGCTCAATGTAGTGCAATCTCCCACCTCAAGTTTGTATAGGTTCTTCACTCAAATCCTGATTTGCTTCACTTTCCCAATAGTTATGTGTCCCAGAAAGGTTATCCCTTTATTGAAAATAACATCATAGCCATGATCCTCTAGTACTACCACAAAGATCTGGTTCTTCTTTAGCCCAAGTACAAACATAACATCTTTGAGGCGAAGAGGAGAGGCTTTCTCCCTCTCAAAGGTGACAATAGAAATTCCTGTAGCATTGTACCTCCCATCATCTCCCATTTCGGTATGCATTTGGAGATCCTTCTCCTCCAAGCAACTAAAAAACTCCTTGCACCCTATCCTATGGAATGAGGCACCGAAACCAAGGTACCACACACTCCCCATAACAATGTTGTCAATGCAAGCTATTAAGGTGAAGTCTAATTTAAATTATGAAGCCATTGCTTCACCTCCTACTCCTGAAGGCTTCTTGGTAGACTTCTTATGCAAACACTTTGTTGCATAATGTTTGAATTTGTGGCAATAGAAACATTTTATCGTGTTCAAATATTTCTTCTTTCTATTATTTTGGCTAGATTTAGATTTGCCTAGGTTCTTCTTTCCTTTGCCCTTCTTCCCCTTTCCAACCTTCTCTTCATCCTCAACTCTAGATGGTGTCCCATCTTTAGTATTTCTCCTGAACTCTTCTTCAACCAAATCGGACCACAACGTTTTCCAATTTGGCAATTTTTCCTTTCCATTCATCCTAGTAGCTATGACAAGATTTTGGAAGGCTTAGAAGAGCTAGGCTCACCAAGATTAGGGTTTCACCTAGTGCAACAAACTTTAACAATAATATTTTAGCTTCCTTATCTAGAATAGTTTTATTCAATACTAATATTTAATGTTTTATAATTTTTACTTAACCATATATATTTTTAATAAACTTTATATTAGTTATGTCTTTTCAAAATCCTTGAAAAACTTTTTTGGCATCAACATTTCAAACATTGTATTGTGGTTCATCATCATGTCCTCCATCCATATGGAGATGATGAACCACACAGAAAAAAGGTTCCAAACATTAACACTAAAAATCATATCATTAATCTAAAAAAACTTTCATTATGAATCACAAAAATCTAAATTCCAAAAAATTATATAATTCCTACACAATAAATTTAAATTTTAAATAAAATTTAAAAATACTCCATTTTTTATTTATCACATTACCCACACAACTCAATTTTCGATTTATTCTTGGCATATCACACTCAACCACATTTTAAAACTTTTTAAACCTTACTATTAACACCCAGCCACATTTTAAAACTTTTAAAACTTTACCACTAATAAATTACAATTACATTATAGAACATTAGTCCCACAACTCATTTTCAATTTATACTTGCCATATCATACCCAACCACATTTTAGAACCTTTTTTTAACCTTAACATTAATATATTACAATTACATTATAGAACATTCATTTGCCAACCCACAACTCAGTGTTAATTTATATCTATTAATTACATCATAGAACATTCACATGCCCAATCAAAAACACATGGAATACCCACACCTCATTAGTCAATTTATTTCCCACCATGGCCAGAAATTCCATGTTTAAAAACCTACAGCCTACCAACATATTTTTCCACAGGGATAAATGTTGTAAATTACAAGTATTTTCCTCTCACATAAAACCATAAATCAACTTATATAATAATAATACAACAGAAGATCATTCAATTGGTCTTGACAGGTTGGAAACTCACCTCCACTAAATACATCAACCCACTTCTACTTCTAAATGTCAGTTCTAATTAAAATTAATTTATACTTACAGTTTAGTCAATTCAAATATCAGATTTGCACTTAGAAATATACCTGCATCATCTTATTTCTTGGCCTTCTTTGCAGCAAGCACTGCTTTCTTCGGTTTCGGAGAAGCCACCCTCTTTACAGCCTCGACAGGGGCAAGATTCTCGGGCTTAGGGGAAGCCACCCTCTTTACAGCCTTGGCAGAATCTGCCTTCTTTGCAGGTGCCGCCTTTTTAGCCGGCGCTGCTGTCTTCTCTACCTTCTTAGGGGACGTTGCAGGCTTAGGCTCTGGGACTTTAAGAGCCTTGGCTACTTTGGTGAGGGTTTTAGCCTTCTTGGGCCCAGGGGCGGCCTTGGGCTTAGCTGCGAGCTTCTTGGCCGGGGTTTTAGCCTTTACAGGCTTGGCTGCCTTGGGCTTCACAGGCTTCTTCAGCTCCTCCGAAAGCTTGAAGGAGTTCTTGACCTTGGCGAGCTTGCCAGATTTGGCCAAATTTCTCAGCTGAACTGCTAGCAGCTTCTTGAAATTGGCAGGACGTTGGGATTGGTACTTGCTGTCAATATAGGCTGCTATTGCATACTGGCTAGACCCGGTTCTCTCCTTCAAACAAATTATCGCCTCCGTGCTCATCTGCAAAAAATAAATAAAAAATTAAGACCCTGCTTATGTGAGATTAAAATATCAGAGGCCAAGAATTGAAACCTGAAAATATGTGAGATGATAAGGTAGCGGTTTCGATCCCTTGGAAGCCCTCGACTTCTTTTCTTTGACAGAATTGCTGACTACAGGCTTTGCAATTTTCTGAGTTGAAGCCATTGTTAAGACCACCAAATTGCTCAAGGACTGCAAAAGAAAATGATACCAAGAAACCGAAAAACAAGATTTTCGCAAATAAATGGAAACTGAGCAGACAAATATTTAGAAAAAGACAGTTGGAATGATTGAAAATTGATTGTTATTGCTGGTCATATAAAGAGGGGCAGGCGAAGGCAACTGGAGATGCTCACCGCCCCCTGCTCGGGCGGGCGGCACGTCAACGGCTCATTTTTCACGACCCGTCCATCCTCCCACGGACCGAGTTTTCAAAGCGGAATTCTCTGCAAGAAATCTCACTGTACTCTTACATTTACTATTTTAAATAAATCATTTAAATTATTAAAAAGGTAACTTATGCGAGGAAGTGAACGCGGTGACATCTTTATTTTTTTCTTCAACGTTTGACTAAAAGGTGGTTTGTTGGTTTGTTTGTTTTGTTTTTTTGTTTTGTTTTGTTTTTTTGTTGTTGTTGTTGTTTGTTGGCAATGAAAAAATTCTTATAAGAGTAATTTTAATTAATTAAATGTAAATACAAATTTTTAAAGAAAAACAAAGTTTTATTTCGAAATTTATTTTCATATATATATTTTTTAATTTCAAAATTCTTTTTTTTTTAATATTTTTTTTCAATTACTATACTAATTTCAAAGATTATCATGAATATTATTTTTGCTATCTCTTCCTTCATGCCCTACTTTGGACTCGAAATGTCTATGTAGATTGCATCTACAATAACATAAGAGAGACTTTAAAATCGTAGATGTGTTTTTTTTCCTGGTCTTTTCGGAAAAACAAAACAAAACATAATCCTCCAACCTCTCATTCCTTTTCTTGGAATAGAGCAATCTGAATTAGTTAAGAGTTCGCTAACATGGTCTTCTACCAACTTGTGTATGTTATCAAATACTTCAGAGACATTTTGTGTAGGAATCTGATAGAATTGCAACTGCTAAAATTTTCAAACTGAAAAACAAGAGACACGATTCTACTCCATTGAACTACATAATAGAAATCACAATTTAGAACAACATGCATAGACATGCAATAAGAAAAACCACAAATACTCAGTGATTTATAGGGGTACCCAACCGGGAAAAACCCATTAAGCCTCTTTACATTAATCAGTTGAATAGAGAAACTATTACAATTGTTTGCTCTAACTCTAAGCTCAACCTGCAAAAGAATAATTGTTCTATTTGCTCAATGAGAAACTTTGGCCAACAGATAGCTAAATATTTGCTCACCTAACCTCCTATTTCCTTGCCCCAAAAAGATAGGAATTTCCTCTAAATTGAATGTGCAATTCCCAAAGATTGATCTCCCGACCTCATGCAACATGTTGGGGTTCCTATGTTTTGGCAGATTTGGCAATACCAAAAGATAAGACAACATCAAACCACTTTGGGGCCCTAGGATCTAGCCCTCCTGGACCCGGAGAGGGATCTCTCCAAATAGAGCAAAGAATGATATGTCTTTGAAGCTCGAAATGAGATATTAGGCTAGATATGAAGCACGAGGATTTTAAATGATTTGGTTGGTTGGTTGCTGGGTTGGTTATGGGATCATAAACTAAGAAAACGTAGAGAGAAAAGGAACAAGGAACGCAATGTTTGACGAAAGAGGATAGGTCAAAATTGTGCCATCCATTGGGCTATGGAGTCATGAAAGGGAAATTACTTGCATCCACTAGCCAAGGCTTCCAAAGGGCAAGTCATCTAATACGCAAGGATCTTTTTAGATAGATGATGGGATGGAACATTAAGGGAAAGAAAGGGAAAAGAAGGAGAGTAACCCAATTTCGGGATACATAGATCGGAGTCGGAGGTCATTTAACTCCGGACACCTTGGACATACTCTCGCGGCTCTCGGAGAGGGACAAGGGCTACTTATAGATTGGACCGAGGGTCATTTAACTCAGTGCCTTTGGCAACTCGAGGAAAAACATAGATAACAAAGAAACATCTAAGTATGAAACCCAGAGTTCATACATCGGCCGAGCGGGGGGCAATAACATAAGGCTAGCATTTGGATAAACCACATGAATTCACTCTTAGATAACACATAAAGCAGAAAACATTAAAGGTAGGGAGAGCGGGAACACGGGGCACCTAACAAGGGTGAATCCTATGCTATACTTACATTGCTACTGAAGAACATGAAATAGTATGCGAATGTAAATAACAAAGTTAAGAAAAACATCACCAATAGTAATAGACGAGGGATCTGTGAAATGTGCTTTGATTAATTAATGCAAAACGAGTCCTTAATACCGATAAGCTCAATGGCTAATACAATCCAAACTCTCTCCTCCCGACCTATTACATGGCTCTGCGTAACTCCCCTCCCGGGGAGCGCGTTACAACGGTCGAAATGAATCCCTCACAACAACGATGACGTGACCAACAACAACCTTTTACAATGTGCTCATACGGATTCTTATAGGAAAACGAGAGCGAGGAGTAGGTGAAGAATTAAATACGGTATTAAAACTTAGAAAGAAAGAGGGCCGAAACCCGTTACGCGCGAATGCGAGTATTTAATTCTTGACACTTCTTTGATGGAGGAATTATCTTCTTACGGACTCTATTTACTTCGATATGACTGCGATGTGTTCTTTAAGTCCTTACGTCGGTACGGAACTTTGTGTTAGCCTTCGGAATAAATCGGCCCCGGATTTGGAAAATGCACGGCCGAACCATACCTCCTGACGTTGCTTGGGCTTATGCTTAAATGAGCTTCGATCGAGGTAATTAATCGTTTCGGGGGCTCGAGGAGGCACGAAGATTTCTTGTAGGAAGGTGCACGTACGGGAGAAGAGTACTCTGCGATATTAAACACGGGTAAGATTTTGACGGTGTGCTTAAATCTTATTTGTGCCTCGATTCTTTTGACCACGGGATCATTATTGTTAATGCGCAGTGCCGCTGAATCACTTCAAACGTCTCGCTTCGTGGCGAAATTTGTAATGACCTCTACGTACTGTTGCTCCAATAAAATAAACACGTAAGTGAACGGGGCAGTGGTAGTGGAGAAATGTTGCGGAGGCCGGAGGAATGGCGGTGGAGCAGTTGAGAGCAATGAAAATAATGGAGAGCGGCGGAAGAAATGGTTAATAGTGTAAAAAACCCAAAGATTAAACGTTTGGGTGAATAACACAGGGAAATGGAGAAAAACAATGAAGTGGAGCCACGGAGGTGGGATCCGGTACAGAGATCGCAAATCGCAAGAGCAGAAAGTGCGATGGCGGAGAGTGGCACCAAACAGAAATTTGCGCTTGCGATATTGCGATGGGGCAGACTTGCGATGGGAAGGAAGATGCGATCGGAGGGAGAAAGCGATGGAGTGATAAGTGCGACGGCGCGATCGGTCGATCGCATCGCGGATATTTGCGATGCGATCAGATCGCATCGCAAATATTTGCGATGGATCGACGAACAACACGCGAAAATAGCATTCAGCGATGGATGCGATTTGCGATATTGTGATTAGCGCCTTAAGGGGCAGCGGAAAGGGACTAAGCCTTAGTATAAGGTGGAAGTGGGTTTTGTAACCCATTTTCGGTAATTAAAGCTGAAGAGACGATAGAGGAATAAGGGGGGAAAAAGGCCAACAAAAGGTAGGGGAAGTATATGAAGGGGATTTGAGAAGGTAAGAAGGGAAATAAAAGGGGAAACAAAATAGAAGCTAAGTGGGGGTGGAATAAGAGGGAAAGGGGCCTTGGCATTTCTTCACAAACGAGAGAGGCTTTATGATGGAAAGCGACGGAGGGATATTATCAAGGGATCGAGAGCCTGAGGAGGCTTCAAGGATGATGTGTTTTCGGGGGAAATGCATTCCTTGAAGGCTCGAAAACTGTCCCTTAGCCCCCTATTTGCTTGTCAAAAAATTTATGGGGGAAATTTAACGGTGGCTCCACATGGGGATAGCTTCTTCTTGGAAGGGTCAAGGAATCGAAGGATAAATCTTTGGTGTAGGCCGGATACTGTACTTGTACATCCCTTTCTTTCTTTGTTTTTGTTTGCCACAAATTATGAAGACATCATATCGACGATGAAATTTCTCCCCCGGCTTTACCTACCCATACTAAAGTCCCAACATTTTTCCTCTTGGGTACATTTGGACTTACTTGTTGAGACCCTCTTACATCATCAATTTTTACAAACGGAAAATAAACCTATTCTACTTCTACCCTTATTACTCCATGAGACGATTAGGCTATTGGCCTCATATGTTTCTCTACCACTACACCTTTAAGGATTAGACTGTCTAGCCGGGGTTTCTTCTCTACATTCTAGAATGACAAAAACGGCCAAGCCGAGTTAAGTGTCGGCTTGTTTGGACTTTACGAAATTAAAAACAACTAACTACATGCCTGATGCAGAGCTTTATTTCGATCTTCCTACCTACCTACTCTATTTGAAATCTACGATGTTAGGTGATACAATAATGCCGATGCGGCCAGGTCCGAGCGGTAACAAAAGGATATGAACGCGGCGCATCGGAGAGACAACCACGGGGTGCTGCGTGTGGTTCTTCAAAGCGCGGTCACCATCGGTGGTGACGATTTCTTACGAATACGCCGTGCTAAAGATCAATCTTTGGAGTATTCGAGGAGCAAATCGGGGCCTCCATGTACTCTGCCATAGGATCAATAAACAAGATGTATGCTTTCTTCTTTACGCTTTGCCATGATTGGTAGGCGATGCATCTGGGCAGGTTTCGATTATTTCATCTTCCTTGCATCTTCAAAGGGACTCTTGGGAACCGGATCCATCTTCTTCTTCTACTTGGCTTGATAGAAATCTCTTCTCTTTTGGGGGGAGGGAGACCTTCCAAAAATGCTGCGGGGTCCACGAACTCGTATAGTGATATCTCTGTGAGTTAAAAGTTCGAGTTCGGCTTCATACCTCTCAACCACCAAATCTAGAAACATCTTCTTGATCACGAATTCGCCTCTTGAGGCGAGAGGAATAACCCACGGAAGGTCCTCCACCTTACGATGCAACGATCACTTAGATATTATATCACGGCATACTTCCGTGAAATGCGGAAACATTTAACGATCATTCGGTCTTCCATTAGTGACGTGGCTTGGTCTTCGGCATGGATGATGTTGTCTTAACGACATGGTCTCCCGGTGGAGTCTTATGTGAAACCACGGATAATCGGTGGCTTTCTTGATCACAGTGGAGTCCTTTAATCATTCGAGGCTATTGGAGTCGCGGTGGATGATTTAAGATTTCTTGTCCACCACGGTGGTTTACCAAATCAAAGGCGTGGTCTCTTACCCGGCGGAGTCGCCATTATGTTGGTGATGACAATGGGAAATAGACAAATATCCTTCTTGTAAACTCTCGGATTAGGTCCCGATTGGAGTCGCCATTATGTTGGGGTTCACATGTTTTGGCGGTGCAGCGTACCAAAAAGACAGACAAATCAAACCACTTTGGGGCCCTAGGATCTAGCCCTCTTGGACCTGGGAGAGGGATCTCTCCAAATAGAGCAAAGAATGATATGTCTTTGAAGCTCAAAATGAGATATTGGTAGATATGAAGCACGAAAAGGGATTTTAAATGATTTGGTTGGTTGGTTCTTGGAGTTGGTTATGGGATCATAAACTAAGAAAGTAATGAGAGAAAAGGAGCAGTAGGATATTTCAGCGAAATAGGATGAGGTCAAAAGCATGCCATCCATTGAAGAACATGGAGTCATGAAAGGAAATTACTTGCATCCCTCGCCAAGGCTTCCCAAAGGCGAGTCATCAATACTAAAGAATATTTTTAGATAGATGATGGGATGGAACATTAGGAAAGAAAGGGAAAGAAGGAGAGTAACCCAATTTCCGTCGCTAGATTAGGTCGAGAGGTCATTTAACTCCGGACCTGCTTGGACATACTCTGAGGCGGCTCTCGAGAGAGGACAAAGGGGCTGCTTATCGTCGAGAGGTCATTTAACTCCATATGCTGCTTTAGCAACTCCGAGGGAAAAACATAGATAACAAAGAAACATCTAAAAGCGGCAAACCCCGAGTTCACTTCCTCGACGGCGGCCCCGATAACATCATTGCCTTTGGTTAAACCACATGAATTCACTCTTAGATAACACATAAAGCAGAAAACATTAAAGGTAGGGAGAAGCGGGAACATAGGGCACCTAACAATTGAATCCTATCTTGTATTACATTTGCCTACCGGAAAGACATAAACGATTATGCGAATGTAAATAACAAAGTTAGAAAAAAACATCACCAATAGTAATAGACCGGGATCTTTGTGAAATGTGCTTTGATTAATTGATGCAAAACCAGTCATATACGATAAGCTCGATGGCTAATACAATCCAAACTCTCTCCTCCCGACCTATTACAAACTACTATGTAACTCCTTCCCGGGAGGCATTCCTTCGGTTAGAATGAATCCCGCTGCCGACAGCAGCCGGCCAACCAACAACAACATTTTCTGATGTGCTCTTGAATTCTTATAGGAGAAAACGAACGAAGGGGTAGGTGAAAGTGCATCCACGGTATTAAAACACGAAAAGAAAGAGAGGCGCTTAGTTACTTGAATGCGAGTATTTAATTCTTGACACTTCTTTGATGGAGGAATGATCTTCTGCCACGGACTCTATTTACTTACGATATGACTACGATGTGTTCTTTAAGTCCTTACGGCGGTACGGAACTTTGTGTTAGCCACCGGAATAAATCGGGCGGTTGTAAAATCTGCACGGCCGATCCATACCTCCTGGCTATTTTGCCCCGATTGTCTTAAATGAGCTTCGATCGAGAGTAATTAATCGTTCCCGGGGGCTCGAGGAGGAGCATGGAGATTTCTTGTAGGAAGGTGCACGTGCGGAAAATTGCTCTACGTATTAAACACGGGTAAGCTTTTGACGGTGTGCTTAAATCTTAAGCGACCTCGAGTTCTTTGACCACGGGATCATAATTGTTAATCTTCAATTAACGAGCACAGATATCATGATCTCTGTTTAACCCCATTGTAAAATTTGTAATGGCCTCTCTGTGCTATTTTCTCAATAAAATAAACATGTCGTGAACGAGCGGTGGTAGTGGAGAAATGTTGCGGAGGCAGAAGGAATGGTGTTGGAAGCGATTGAGAGCAATGAAAATAATGGAAGCGGCGGAAATGGTTAATAGTGTAAAACCCAAAGATTAAACGTTTGGGCGAATAACACGGGGAAACGGGGAAAAACAATGAAGTGGAACCACGGAGGTGGGACCGATCGGAGATCGCAAATCGCAAGAGCGGAAAGTGCGATGGCGGAGAGTGTTTCAAAGCAGAAATGTGATATTGCGATGGAAGCGGACTTTGCGATGGAAGGAAGATGCGATCGGAGAAAGCGATGGAGCGATAAGTGCGACGGCGGAAAGTGCAACGGCGCGATCGGTCGATCGCATCACGGATATTTGCGGCGATCGGATCGCATCGCAAATATTTGCGATGGATACGACGAACATAACACGCGAAAATGTGATCACGCGATGGATGCGATATCTGCGATATTGCGATTAGCTTTTAGCAAAGAGCTGAGAGAAAGGGACTAAGCCTTAGTATAAGGTCGGAAGTGGGTTTGTAACCCATTTTCAATGAAATTAAAGGCTAGAAGGGGAACGATAGAGGAATTTGCTTGTCAAAAAATTTATGGGGGGCTAACACAACACATGTACACTCAAGATAGTATAAAACTCATGTTACACTGCCTTATCATCTCCACTTTAGCTAAGGAACTCGAATTCTTTGCATGAACTAGTTATTTTGAACTGATTAATCAACTAATTGACAGATCTATGAGTTATTTAACCGTCTTTGCACAAATGACCTTCCATTGACTCGATCAATAGTTAGATTTCGGTTAGCCGAATACAATTGAAAATAATTAGGCTTGTATTACTAAAAATATGTAAGTAAACATACATAGTGAACTCCAAGCCCTCTAACTGAATTCTGAGCTAAGCTGAATCGAGACAAAATCCATGTCACACTAGTTAACGCACTCCAAGTTGTCATTGATGTGGAAATTAGTTACTCAATTTGACTAAGGCTAAAGTCAAATTGAGCCTTTCTTACTACATTTTTTTCAACACTTCGTCTTAGTAAGAAAGTGATTTTTCACCACCCCTATCTTTTGCACTTATAAGAATTCAAAATTACCTCTTGATAATACCTTTGTTAAGATGTCATCATCTTTCTCTCCCGGTTGGGATGCTCTTATTATCAACATAATTATCCTATGTACACTATCCCGCAAACGATGATATTGAATATCAATGTGTTTTGGACCTATCATGGAAAATATCAGTTCTCATAGGCTTAATGCAACTATGATTATCACAATATATCAGCATCGAAATCTATCTCTAACTAAAAATTCCCACAAGTATTTTCCTCATCCATATGGCCTCACATGTTGCTTGACTTATGACCATATATTCAACCTACTGCTGAGTTGATCACCATAGAACTCTCCTTCCTATTGTACGGAGAAATGATTTAGGACCCAACACTAAAAAATAGCACACAGTACCTTTCATGTCGATGGACTCACTGCCCAATCTACATCGGTGAATCCTTGAAAGCTTCATTCCCTGTCCTCATGTACCATAATACATACTTGGTAGTGCCTACGGGGAGTCTTTGTAACACATGCCTTGTTTCAGCCAATAAATCTTGGTAGGCCTCACCATAGCTTGACTCAGTTGGTTTACTACATAGCACATGTCAGGTCTTGTGTTCAGAAGATACATCAAAGACCCCACAAGCTACCTGTAAATGGTAGCATCAACTTCTTCACTTGAAGTGGCATTCTCCTTCCTCCATTTGGTAGCTACAGGTGTGTCCATGGGATTACAATTGTCCGTGTGAAATCTCTAAAGTATTTTAGAGGCATATTTCCCTTGAGACACGAACAATTAACCATCACCCTGCCATACTTCTAGCCCAAGGAAGTAAGGCATTAAGTCCATGTCTTTAATCTCGAATTCCCTAGTAAGATCCTCTTTGCAAGAGCGGATCAACTACTCATCGCCTGTCAATATTAAATCATCAACATACAAAACAAGAATAAGCAACTTACCATCTACCACAATGTGATATAGGTTTGCATCTGCTTCACTTTTGGTGAAGCCCAATCCACTAAGAAAACTATCAATCCAAGTGTACCATGCTTGGGGCGCCTATTTGAGACCATACAATGCTCTCTTGAGTCTACACACATGCGACTCTCGATCATAAGTCTCAAATCCCTCTGGTTTCTCTATGTGAATTTCCTCCTCAACAACATCATTGAGAAATGTAGTCTTCACATCCATCTGGTGGATTTTCCACCCCATCTGCGCAACCAATGCTAGAACGTATTTGATTGAGGAATATCTTGCAACTGTTGCAAAATTTTCCTCATAGTCCACTCCCTCTATCTAAGAAAACCTTTGGCCACAAATATGGCCTTGTACTTCTTGATGCTCCTGTCAGCTGCATGCTTCACTTTGTAGATCCATCTCGAACCAACTATTGATTTCCCTTCTAGCCTCGACACCACCTCCCATACATGGTTCTTCATGATGGATTCATATTCTTCCACCATGGCATCAACCCAAACAAGTTGAGAAACTGCTTCCTCAAATGAAAAAGGCTTTGTCTGAATGAACCCTGTCATGAGAACCATGTAACTACTGTACCTATCAAGTGACCTCCTTTTCCTGCATTGTGATGTGGGGGCTCTCACGTTCTCCCTTGTATCCTGGAGCAATTTATTAGCTTCTCTGGTTCTCTTTCTCCCCTCTCTAGAAGATTATGGTTGAGTGGGTGCCTCCATTATGCCTCTTGTTTGCTCTGTTGCATGTGGCTGCTCCACAACCTCCTGAAGCTCATCCTGAGGCTCCTTTGTATCTAGAAGTTCCTGCTCCAGTGGGATACTCAACTCTCGTTCCAAAGAGAATCTCATAGCCTTCTCCTCATCGAACTTAACATCTCTCCTCACAAATGCCATTCTTAGTGAATGTAAATACACCTGATAATTGTGCAGAGTTTTAGCGTATCCTACAAAAACTCCTAACTTTGTTGTAGGCTCAAGTTTCTTCCTCAAATCCTGATATGAGACACAAGAAAGATTCCTCTAGTGTGATCATACCAAGTATTTTATGAAGACTACAATTCTGCAAGTAGACTGTGGTGTTGCATGCTTTTCCCCATATATGTAATGGCAGCCCCTAATCATGCAACATGTCCCTTAATACTCCCACTATGCTCGTGTTCTTCCTCCTAGCTACTCCATTCTGTTGTGGGTTATGGGGTGTTATGAGTTCGCTTCAAATACCTTCTTTCGCACAAAAATCCTTGAAGGCATGCAAAAAAAATTCACCTCCATTTTCATTCGTGAGAGCCTTCGCTTTCTTCCCAATCTCCTTCTCAACCAATGCCTTGAATTCAACAAATTTTGAGAAAAAAATCATCCTTCTTCCCCATGAAGAAGATCCAACATTTTTCTAGAGAAATCATCAATAAAAATAACATAGTACTTATGTTTTATAGTGGAGGTTGTACCAAAAGGGTCCACATATATCAAAGTGGACTTGCTCCAAGATCGCATCTGCTCTGCTATAAATTGGATTTGACATATTTCCCCAATGTGAAACCCTTACAAACATCATGCTAATCAAAAGAGCCTTTAGGGAGACCAATGGTAATTTGTTGGATGAATTTTAAGGCACCATGGTGTAGATGAAAAAATCTCAGTGCCAAAGTTCTCCAACATCTTGACTCTGCACTTTTTACACCTTACTGCTCAATGCAGTGCAATCTCCCAACTCAAGTTTGTATAGGTTCTTCACTCGAACCCTGATTTGTTTCACTTGCCCAATTTATATGTGTCTCAGAAAGGTTATCCCTTTATTGAAACACATGTACACTCAAGATAGTATAAAACTCATGTTACACTGCCTTATCATCTCCACTTTAGCTAAGGAACTCGAATTCTTTGCATGAACTAGTTATTTTGAACTGATTAATCAACTAATTGACAGATCTATGAGTTAGACTGTTGTCCCACTGCACAAATGACCTTCAACTGACTCGATCAATAGTTAGATTTCGGTTAACTGAATACAATTGAAAATAATTGAACTGTATTACTAAAAATATGTAATCAAACATACATAACTGAACTCCAAGCCCTCTAACTCGAATTTACTGAGCTAACTGAATCAGACAAAATCCATGTCACACTAGTTAACTGCCTCCAAGTTGTCCTGTTGATGTGGAAATTCGATTTACTCAATTTGACTAAGGCTAAAGTCAAATTGAGCCTTTCTTGCTACATTTTTTCAACACTTCGTCTTAGTAAGAAAGTGATTTTTCACCACCCCTATCCTGCACTTATAGAATTCAAAATTACCTCTTGATAATACCTTTGTTAAGATGTCATCATCTTTCTCCTCAGTTGGGATGTACTGTATCAACATAATTATCCTATGTACACTATCCCGCAAACGATGATATTGAATATCAATGTGTTTGGACCTATCATGAAATATCGGATTCTCATAGAGCTTAATGCAACTATGATTATCACAATATATCACTGTCAAATCTATCTCCTAACTAAAAATTCCCACAAGTATTTTCCTCATCCATATGGCCTCACATGTTGCTTGACTTGCAGCCATATATTCAACCTCTGCTGAGTTGATCACCATAGAACTCTCCTTCATTTATCTGAGAGAAATAGTTACGGACCAAACACTAAAAATAGCACTGAAGTAATTTTCATGTACGATGGACTCCCCCTTTGATCTACATCGGCCCGTCCTTGAAGCTTCATTCCCTCGAATCCTCAGTGCCATAATACATACTTGGTAGTGCCTATGATCTTGTAACACATCTTGTTCCTTCCAATAAATTTTAGTGAAGCTATACATAGCTTGACTCGGTTAGTTCACTACATAGCACATGTCGGGTCTTGTGTTCACAAGATACATCAAAGACCCCACAAGTGACCTATGAATGGTAGCATCAACTTCTTCACTTGAAGTGGCATTCTCCTTCCTCCACTTGGTAGCTAGAGGTGTGTCCATGGGATTACAATTCTCCATGTGAAATCTCTAAAGTATTTCAGAGGCATATTTCCCTTGAGACACGAACAATTAACCATCACCCGACCATACTTCTAGCCCAAGGAAGTAAGGTATTAAGTCCATGTATTTAATCTCGAATTCCCTAGTAAGATCCTCTTTGCAAGAGCAGATCAACTACTCATTGCCTGTCAATATTAAATCATCAACATACAAAACAAGAATAAGCAACTTACCATCTACCACAATGTGATATAGGTTTGCATCTGCTTCACTTTTGGTGAAGCCCAATCCACTAAGAAAACTATCGATCCAAGTGAACCATGCTCGGGGCGCCTATTTGAGACCATACAATGCTCTCTTGAGTCTACACACATGCGACTCTCGATCATAAGTCTCAAATCCCTCTGGTTTCTCTATGTAAATTTCCTCCTCAACAACATCATTGAGAAATGCAGTCTTCACATCCATCTGGTGGCTTTTCCACCCCATCTGCACAACCAATGCTAGAACGGATTTGATTGAGGAATATCTTGCAACTGTTGCAAAATTTTCCTCATAGTCCACTCCCTCTATCTAAGAAAACCTTTGGCCACAAATATGGCCTTGTACTTCTTGATGCTCCTGTCAGCTGCATGCTTCACTTTTGTAGATCCATCTCGAACCAACTATTGATTTCCCTTCTAGCCTTGACATCACCTCCCATACATGGTTCTTCATGATGGATTCATATTCTTCCACCATGGCATCGACCCAAACAAGTTGAGAAAATGCTTCCTCAAATGAAAAAGGCTTTGTCTGAATGAACCATGTCATGAGAACCATGTAACCACTGTACCTATCAAGTGACCTCCTTTTCCTGCATTGTGATGTGGGGGCTCTCACGTTCTCCCTTGCATCCTGGAGAAATTTATTAGCTTCTCTGGTTCTCTTTCTCCCCTCTCTGGAAGATTATGGTTGAGTGGGTGCCTCCATTATGCCTCTTGTCTGCTCTGTTGCATGTGGCTACTCCACAACCTCCTGAAGCCACATCCTGCTCCTTTGTATCTATACATTTCCTCGTCTAAAGGGGATACTCAACTCTCGTTCCAAAGAGAATCTCATAGCCTTCTCCTCATCGAACTTAACATCTCTCCTCACAACTGTCATTCTTAGTGAATGTAAATGCACTTGATAATTGTGTGGAGTTTTAGCGTATCCTACAAAAACTCCTAACTTTGTTGTAGGCTCAAGTTTCTTCCTCAAATCTTGATATGAGACACAAGAAAGATTCCTCTAGTGTGATCATACCAAGTATTTTATGAAGACTACAATTCTGCAAGTAGACTGTGGTGTTGCATGCTTTTCCCCATATATGTAATGGCAGCCCCTAATCATGCAACATGGCCCTTACTACTCCCACTATGCTCGTGTTCTTCCTCCTAGCTACTCCATTCTGTTGTGGGTTATGGGGTGTTATGAGTTCACTTCAAATACCTTCTTTTGCAAAAAAATCCTTGAAGGCATGCAAAAAAAATTCACCTCCATTTTCATTCCTGAGAGCCTTCGCTTTCTTCCCAATCTCCTTCTCAACCAATGCCTTGAATTCAACAAATTTTGAGAAAAAAATCATCCTTCTTCCGCATGAAGAAGATCCAACATTTTTCTAGAGAAATCATCAATAAAAATAACATAGTACTTATGTTTTATAGTGGAGGTTGTACCAAAAGGGTCCACATATATCAAAGTGGACTCGCTCCAAGATCGCATCTGCTCTGCTATAAAGTGGATTTGACATATTTCCCCAATGTGAAACCCTTACAAACATCATGCTAATCAAAAGAGCCTTTAGGGAGACCAATGGTAATTTGCTGCATGAATTTTAAGGCACCATGGTGTAGATGAAAAAATCTCATGTGCCAAAGTTCTCCAACATCTCGACTCTGCACTTTTTACACCTTACTGCTCAATGCAGTGCAATCTCCCAACTCAAGTTTGTATAGGTTCTTCACTCGAAACCTGATTTGTTTCACTTGCCCAATTGCTATGTGTCTCAGAAAGGTTATCCCTTTATTGAAAATAACATCATAGCCATGATCCTCCAGTACCACTACAAAGATCGGGTTCTTCTTTAGCCCGAGTACAAAATTAACATCTTTGAGGCGAAGAGGAGAGGCTTTCTCCCTCTCAAAGGTGACAATAGCAATTACTGTAGCATTGTACCCCCCAGCATCTCCCATTTCGATATGAATATGGAGATCCTTCTCCTCCAGACAACTAAAAAACTCCTTGCACCCTATCATATGGAATGAGGCACCGAAACTAAGGTACCACACACTCCCCATAACAATGTTGTCCATGCATGCTATTAAGGTGAAGTCTAATTCAAATTATGAAGCCATTGCTTCACCTCCTACTCCTCCTGAAGGCTTCTTGGTAGACTTCTTATGCAAACACTTTGTTGCATAACTTCTGAATTTGTGGCAATAGAAACATTTTATCTTGCTCAAATATTTCTTCTTGCTATTATTTTGGCTAGATTTAGATTTTCTTGGGTTCTTCTTTCCTTTTCCCTTCTTCCCCTTTCCAACCTTCTCTTCATCCTCAACTCCAAATGATGTCCCATCTCTAGTATTTCTTGTGAACTCTTCTTCAACCAAATCGGACCACAACATTTTCCAATTTGGCATTTTTTCCTTTCCATTCATCCTAGTGGCTATGCCAAGATTTTGGAAGGCTTAGAAGAGCTAGGCTCACCAAGTTTAGGGTTTCACCTAGTGCAACAAACTTTAACAATAATATTTTGGCTTCCTTAACTAGAATAGTTTTATTCAATACTAATATTTAATGTTTTATAAATTTTACTTGACCATATATTTTTTTAAACTCTGTATTAGTTATATCTTTTCAAAATCCTTGAAAACCCCAAAAAAATATATAATAATATAAAAAAAAAAGTTTTTCCAAATTAATCACATTAGATTTTTGGCATCAACATTTCTAAATTTCCGAACATTAAAACTAAAAATCATGTAATTAATCTAAAAAAAACTTTCCTTTAATCATTATGATTTACAAAATATAAATTCAAAAAAATTTATAATTCTTATACCATAAATTTAAAACTCCTCCATTTTTAATTTAACACAGTGCCATACAACTCAATTTTCAATTTAACACATTACCCACACAACCAAATTTTAAAACTTTTAAACCTTACTATAAAACATTAGTCTCACAATTCAATTTTCAATTTATACTTGACATATCATACCACATTTTACAATTTATTAAACCTCACCATTAATAAATTACAATTACATTATAGAACATTCATTCAGTCACTTGCTCAATCGAAAACGCATGCCTATACCCACAACTTAGTGTTAATTTATATCTATTATTACATTATAATTTATATCTATTATTACATTATAGAACATTCACTTGCCCAATCAAAAACACATGGAATACCTGCAACTCAATTGTTAATTTATATCACACTATGGGTCACAGCTAAATCGAACACAATATAATCCAGAAATTCCATGTTTAAAAACCCATAGCCTACCAACATCCTTTTCCACAAGGATCAATGTTAAATTACAACAGATAAATTACAATTAATTTTGTCTCACATAAAACCATAAATCAACTTATAAAATAATAATACAACAGAAGATCATTCAATTGGTCTTTGACAGGTTGGCAATTCACCTCCACTAAATACATCAACACACTTCTACTTCTTGATGTCAATTCTAAATAAAATTAATTTATATTTACAGTTTAGTCAATTCAAGTATTAGATTTGCAGTTAGAAATATAACTGCATCATCTCATTTCTTGGCCTTCTTTGCAGCAGGCTCTGCTTTCTTCGGTTTCGGAGAAGCCGCCCTCTTTACAGGGGCAACCTTCTTGGGCTTCGGGGAAGCCACCTTCTTTACAGCCTTGGCAGGATCTACCTTCTTTGCAGGTGCCACCATTTTAGCAGGGGCTGCTGTCTTCTCTACCTTCTTAGGGGACGTTGCAGGCTTCGGCTCGGGAACTTTGGGAGCCTTGGCTACTTTGGTGAGGGTTTTAGCTTTCTTGGGCCCATGGGCGGCCTTGGGCTTAGCTGCGAGCTCCTTGGCCGGAGCTTTAGCCTTTACAGGCTTGGCCGCCTTGTGCTTCACAGGCTTCTTCAGCTCCTCCGAAAGCTTGAAGGAGTTCTTGACTTTGGTGAGCTTGCCAGATCTGGCAAGATTCTTCAGCTGAACTGCCAGCAGCTTCTTGAAATTGGCAGGGAGTTGGGATTGGTAATTACTGCCAATATACGCTGATATTGCATACTGGCTAGACCCGGTTCTCTCCTTCAAAGAAGTTATCGCTTCGGTGCACATCTGCAAAAGAAAAAAGAAAAAAAGGAAATTGAGACCCCTGCGTTCAAAATCTTGTGTGAGAAAAAAAAAAAACGGAGACCAAGAATTGAAACCTGAAAATATGTGAAATGATAATGTAGCGATTTCGATCCCTTGAAAGCCCTCGGCTTCTTTTCTTTGACAGCATTGCTGACTACAGGCTTTGCAGTTGTCTGAGGTGAAGCCATTGTTAAGATCACCAAATTGTTCAAGAACTACAAAAGAAAATGATACCAAGAAACCGAAAATCAAGATCTTCCCAAGCAAATGGAAACTGAGCAGACAAATATTCAGGAAAAAACCGTTGGAATGATTGAAAATTGATTGTTATTGCTAGTCATATATAGAGGGGAAAGCAGCGAGGGTAACTGGAGATGCTCACCGTCCCCTGGGAGGGCGGCACGTCAACGGCTCATTTTTCCGCCATCCTCCCACGGATCGAGTTTTCAATGAGGAATTCGCTGTTGGCCTCTGAAATTCTTTGCAAGAAATCTCACGGTACTCCACGAAATCATACCTTTTACATTTACTATTTTAAATAAATCATTTAAATTATTAAAAAGACTTTTTAACTTCTTAAATTTGGGTTGGGTTGGGTTGAAACATATATACTTTTCACTATGAGAGGAAGTGAACTTTGCTTTAGCATGAGAAGCGTACTTGTTTCTTTAGGGTGACTATCTTTAATTTTTTTCCTTCTTTGTTTTTGATTAAAAGTATTTTTTATTTTAAATTTGTAATGAAACAATTTTACTTATAGGAATAATTTTAATTAATTAATTGTAAATACAAATTAAACAAAGTTTTATTTTGAAAATTCATTTTCTTATATTTTTGTAATCTGAAAATTCATTTTTTTAATATCTTTTTCATTTTAATGATTTTTTTTTTCAATTATTCTTTTTAATCTCAAAATTCCTTTTTTTAATATTTTTTTCATCTTTAATGTTTTTTTTCAATTACTATATTAATTTTAAAGATTATTGTTAATGTTAATTTTTCTATCTCTTCTTTCATGTCCTACTTTGGACTCATGTCTCCATAGATTGCATCTATAACAATATAAGAGACTCAAGAATAGTAGATGTGAAATTTATGCCTATCGTGTAGGAGGAAGTAATGGCTTATTTGAATGACGCATTGGATGGCCACAGAATATGGACCAATATGTTGTATTGCACACCAAGAGACATGTCAAATATTTGGAGGACCGAATCTGAGTAGACTCATTTCTTGGGTGGGTAGAGGACTGAATCTGAGCATCTTGGGCAGACCTATCTCTAAGTAGTTTGACCAGGCTTGACCATATTGATATTCCTGATCAGTTTGACCTTCTTCTTGGCTAGAAGAATTTAGATGGATCTCTATTGAATTGAATAATTTCTCTAAGGAAAAGGTTGTTGGGTTTTTCCACCATGTGGGTTTTCCCAGTGTATATTCTTGTGTCTCTTGTTTGGTTGTCTCTTTTTTATCCTCTTGGCATTTTGTTTCTACTGTTAATATCTTATATGTAATTGTTTTTTTGATGAATTTGAATACAAGAAAAGATTAACGTAATAAATCATAAGAAGTAATTATCATTTAGAAGATCCTATGAAAAATGAACATCGTATCAAAACATAATTCAAAAGGAGAAACCTTGAAGAAGCCCTTATCCAAATCTCTATTTGCAAATGTATATGTTTTGGCCAGTGTTAATTGGGGGGAACGAATCCCTAGGTACAAGATTGAACTAGGTTGAAGCCCAACTAAGGAAGACCACATGAGAAGACTGCAATCCAAACCTCAGTCTGAGTTTTAGAAGGTCAAGGATGGCTTAGTTTTTGTTGCAAGAAGTTTGAAAGGCCTCAGGACTAGAGGTAGAAGGTTGACAAGCCTTAGACACTTAGTTTTTGTTGCAAGAAGTTTGAAAGGCCTCAGGACTAGAGGTAGAAGGTTAATAAGCCTTAGACGACTAGAGGTAGAAGGTTGATAAGCCTTAGACGTGACCTCAAAGAATCTGAAATGGCTTAGTAAATGGAAAAGGCCAGATTGCAATTTGTTTTGGTTTCCTTTTGTCATATAATCAAGTCACAGATTTGACTAATGTTTCATACGACCTTTTCATCATGTTCACAAGAACTTGGAACATACCCTGGTTTTTTGATGATATCACCTCATCATCAAGGAGTAGCAATGTTAATAGGAGCATGAACTTGTGATGGAAGATGTTGATGTAATTGTGAGTGTATTGGAAATATAAGCCTATATGACTGAGATTGATAAATCTTAGGAAGCACCCAAAATAATTTTAAAAATATCTTTGTCTGGGAATAAGGCAACAAGGCCATCTTTTGTGCATGAAGTCTACTTTTGTGGAAGGGATTGGACTCATGTTTAATGGTAAGTTTGAAGTGTTCTCCTTGAATATCTATTCTGGATACCAAGTTTGATAAAATATACCATTAAAGCTATAAGTTTGTGGGTTGATGCTTAGAGTGAAAGGTATGTATCATCAAGTTACCTAGACCGATTGAGATCAAAGATTTTACTTTGGAAACATTCTTGTAAACTTCAGTTGGAGGGAATGATCAAATAATTTTGTCACTGAATATGCTTGGACTTGTATCAAAGTTTTTTTCATGAGAAATTAGATAGGACTGTATCTGCTCCTCAGTCATACCATAGGACTAGGTCTGATTTGTTGCCGTACATCAAGGGATCCTTGAAGAATACATTAAGGACATTTATGATGACTAATGAAAGAGTCCCTTCACCCTACAAGTTCATTGTTGAGTCCCACAAATGATCTTCGATCATGCTTGTGAAGATATAAAAAATATTGTTAGGTACACTACTAATCTATAACATGAAAGCCATTTCAAGAAGCAAAGACAATATCACAATTCAGATTATTGCTTAAAGCAAGACAAAGCCACATAAGGGAAATATGTGATCCATACACGCATTGAAAAACAAAAACCTATGTTTTCTTTAAAGATGTTGTAGGACATTACTTTAATGCTACAATCTCTTAAAGTACTGATGACATTTGTTGTCACTGACCTTGCATTGTTAAGTAAAGGCACTAGAAGATGCATTGTATTCGTTTCTAATATTGATTGCAGATACTAAGAGTATTTGGGTACTAAAGGATGGAACCTATTTTGTTCAATCCTGAAAGTCAAAATTCGAAATAACGAAAAATGATAATTTTCTTGATGAAGTAAGCTCACTTTTTCCATGACAAGCTTACAACGAAGAGGAGGTTGAATTCCCTTTCAAGTTTGAAGTGTTGAACGGTGTTTCCATTGATGCCAACATTAGTTATTGAATTCTCTTAATATTTGTATAGATTGCATTGATTAAAGCTCCAAATGAAAAGATTCCCTGGGAAGCCCTAGATGCTCTACACTTCTAGAAGAATTTGACGTCGAGAGATAGTAAATTTGCTCAAATCCCCATCATAGGAGAAATGTGTAAAAAATAAGAGATAATAAATAAATAATGGTTAATTTAATTATTTTTGGGCGATATGTTCAAAAGGGGTTAGAAATAATTAATAATTATTTAAAGGGAGAGAAGTTAAATGATTAAGGAATAATAAATAAATGATGATTTACTTAATTATTCCTATGGATGGGTGAAAATATTTTTAATTATTTTCACAAAATGGGTAAAATAACATGAAATTAATTAAATGAATTTTTGGGTTATTTTCAAGTGGGTCAACATAAATAATTTAGGAAAAGTGGGTCTCTAAATTATTTCCTAAGGTGAAAGGGGGGTTTTATGTGTAAAACCCATATTACATGGTGTATTTCGATCATCCTAGTGGAAAATGGCTAGGCGATCACTTTTTAGGTAATAACACTGCGCCAAGGAGATTTGGTTGTTGAGATTTGATTGCATTAACCTGTGTGGTGGAAACTCATTGCAAAGGATCGGTGGTTTCGCGTTTTGGTTCAAGCTTGAAGTTCCATAGTTCATATCTATGGTCTGCTTGATTTTGGTTTTGGTGTAAGCTCCTATGGGCTTGTCCGGGTTGATCATCAATGTTGCAATGTATGGATTCAAAAACATGGTTCAGAAGTCAAAGTTAATGATCTAGGCACAAACGATGTTTGAAGTTCTGCGATGGATTTTTGGTTCAAATTATATTACGATTCAAATGCTTTGAACTCTACATTTGGAGGGTTGGTCGGTAATTAACCACACAACCTTGTCATATTGACTTAATATGGAAAATATGTAAGATATACAGTCAACAAGGGTCCCATGCCTGTTTTGGTGTCGACTCAATCATATGGCATCAATTTAAATTGATATGCACTATATAATATGTAACAGTGAAGTGTAGTTGGTATTCTAGCAACATTAGAAAACATAGGTTGGGGACTTGAATCTGGTCACGTAACAAGTTAGAAAAATATCTTTTATTTTTGTTCTTAAGTTTCATTTTGTCTCTATGGTTAATTTGGTACCATATTTGAAAAAAATGAAAGTGAAACCTTTAATTAGGTTTTCCAAGACCATGAGACAAGGAACCCTAAGGGCAGGTTAGTATAAAACAATGTAGAATTTATCTTCCTTCAAACCAGATTTTGAATTCATCACTGAGGCATATTCAAAGTAAGAGAGATACAATGATTAGTTGCTTAAGTGTTACTGATTTCATTGTATGGCTAAGGAATGGATGTAGAGGATTATTTATTTGTAAATAGTGAGACAAAGTGATTCCAGTAGGGCTTGTGAGTTAGTTGGTAAGATACTTGGGCTTTGATTGTTGGAACCCGAGTTTGAATGAGTATATTAATACATGATCTAATGAACCAAGATATTAATATCCTTGTACTGCTTTATGTTGATGCTAACTTCACAAGGGAATACAATATGTTGTTGAGTGTTGGGTGTTGATAAAATTATTGTGTATCTAGGTTCATGTCATTGAAGAGAAAGTAAACAGTTGTTGAAGTATAAAGGCATCTAAACTGATACTTCTCTATGTGAGATGTTGTCAATACTGCTAAGAGAAGTTTGGCATTGATGCATAGGATTGGGAAGTGTTGGGCTTGAAATATGCCCATTTTTTGCATCATACCAAACCATTATTCTTAACCTAAATTCCGACACGTTTACACTCATTTCACATCATATGTAATATCCCCAGTTTTCTATGTTTTTATTGGACATTTGAACAAGTCCAAAAGGGTACAATGGACCCCAATGGAAAACAATTAATTTCCATCTTATTTTATCAACTCTAAAAATTACATATAGATCTATACTACTTTACTTTTCTCAACAAATTCATAACATAATTAAAATATAATTTAGAAGTGAAATTAAATGGTGCATACCACTTAAGGTAGATTAGGTTTCACCCAACCTTTGAGCTCTTTCTCCACAGCTCACCCCCGAGCAGAGATCAATTTCTCCAGCAATAGACAACCCCTTGCCTATGCCGAATCTGCTTATTTAAGCTTTTTTTCCCTTCCGTCAGTTTCCCTTAACTACGTCTAGTTAAATCAAGATGCTGCTTTCCTGTGTGCCTAGGCTTTCCTTTTGTTTCTTCCACAAAAGCACTTTAAAGCTAGCTTTTCCTCTTTCTAGCTTTATTCCACCTCTTCCCAGTAATTTCCTCTTTACTGGGGTAGCTTTTTAGATTTTTATCTCCAATCTAATTTTAGTATTTAATTTATTTCCTCCAAGGATTTTTGGGGAACTAGGAAAGTCTTATAAACCTTATCCATCCTCATGGATTTGGTTTCCAGATCTCTAATCTTGATCTAGTCTTTGCACAATTAATTTCCATCTTATTTTATTAAATTGAAATAATAAAATAAAATCACACAATTGTTTTCCATTGGGGTCCATTGTACCCTTTTGGACTTGTTCAAATTTCTAATAGAAGCATATAAAACTGAGGATATTACATCATAATTCCATCATTTGTCATCAATTCATATCCTACATTAATTTTCTTAAGATTTTCTATGATTGGAGATGACTTAGTCATGATTTACTAATGACGAGTTTTACTAGGTTCATTTGACGCAGTGTTTCATTGTTGAAATTTTCCACAAGTCAGGTTGAGTACGAAATAAAGTTCCTGAAGGTGAAAATACCAAATTTGTGATCAAATGGTGAAGAATCTCAAAATTCCGACACACGATTTTTGTTCAAAGCACCCTCATTCAAGTAACGTAGAAACAGTTTGGAAAAATTCATCATTATGAGAAAGTTATAGTAAGGGGAATATTCCACTGCATAGGTTAAGTACATAATCGTTTGAACGTGTCGGGTCAAGTCGAGTTTAGTTCTGAACGAATCAAGTCTGAACGGTTCAGGCATGGTTGGGCCAGTTGGCTGCATGGTCTAGAAGAATTTAATTTGGCTGAACTTCAACCTAATTTTCTACTATACGTAGCTTTGATCCATTCCTTTACTTTACTTAGTGTTTTTTTGTAACTTCTTTTCCATTTTGTTACATTGGTTGAACTCTTTAAAATTTGAACGGTTTTTTATGTAAAGGAGAACGATATGCATAAGCATAGTGGGGACTATCGAGTAATGATGGTGATGTAATATTCCAAACTCATTGATTTCGAAAACTTATGTTAATTTTGAGACTCCAGACTATGTATGTCAATGTTTAAGCTTTGATCTAATTCATTTTCAACATTGTTCTACAGTAAGTAATTATGGTTGCGTTTTGAATTTTGTTTTACTGAGTTAATTTAACTTGTTCCAGGCCTGGCAAGGGCCCACCACCTTTGGAACCAAGTTTATAGTTAGTTTAGATCTAGGACTAGTTTACTGTGTTAATTTTTCATAACATGCCTCGTGATTGATATAGTTTTTGAATGGTTTATTTGATTCTGCACTTAAGATCTTATTTCTATCTTGTAAGATTGAGTTGACAAACCGAATTGCCTTGATTAATCCATAGACATTGAGCAACGATTTAAATTGTTAATTGTCTCTTCTAAAAGAGCCTTATCATATTGTGGATCATTCTGAGAATTGGGCATAGTGTTATGAACCTTATGCTCTATAACTCTTTGAATTTGACAGTGCATATGAATATTCCAGTGTTATGATTTTCAATTGATTGTGTCGTATAATGAATACAATATTGTTTACATTGGAATTGTGCGTAAGGTTATGAAATTCCTTTTGATTTTTGTGAGAAGAATGGCTTGGTTTCTCGAGCTCTGTTCAATGGTTTTAGATCTATAATATTTGTGTGAATAACCATTTAGTTTCTCGAATTCCTCCTGTAGCTCAGGACTCATAAATTCTGTGTGATTTTGTAGAAGTTTTGTTGTGATTTATTTTGGGTGTGGAGCCTGATTATTTTATTTATGTATCGTCGCGTTGGACCCCCGTTTTTAACAGGGCGGAAATGTTGCCTATCGTTTAATCGTTGTCACGGGGGTTCGGGGGGGCGACGACAATTTTATGAGCCCCCTCGGCAGGGGGTTTCGAGGGCAGCACCCCCAAAGCTAAAAACAAATGTACAATTTCCTTTTAAAATATTGAAATCTCGTAGTAAATCTGGGTCGTTCATTAGGCAGATGATATTACGGTAGAAGTTATGTTTAATTTAGGGTTTTTTTCCCCAGAAAGCAACCCCTCTATTGTATGAGGGAATTGTATTACGGCTGTGTGTTGAGTGTGTATATCTTGAGCGAGAAAGAGAAAGGGGAACTGTGTGAGAGTAGAGGATATTACAACGGATCTGTTGGAGGTTGTATCTTTTCATTTTGTTGGATAATAGAAAGGAAGGATTGGTTGTTTCCGTGGACGTAGCCCAAGTTGGGTGAACCACATATATCTATGTCTATCTTATTTTATATGTTATTTATGTGTTTGTTTTTCTGCATATTTTATCTGTTCCATTACTCTGTAATCTATAATTTTCTAAAAATTTAAGCTCTCGATTTTGGTGTGCATGCAATCGTTTTTACTTTGTTTCATTCACGAAAAATAGTTAGTTTTCTTTCGATTTTGATTGCAAACAAGTAGTGAAATTGTAGTCTCAATTATGAATAGAGGTTTTGGTTTATTTAAATTATCACTTAGCTTTCCTTCTAGTTTGATTAAGATGACATATTTGATAAATTGATTAACAATAGGGTTCAATTTTCTTGAGTGTCATTAATTTAGATTGCTTTGAGTATCATTTCAGCTGCTTTGAGATAGGTAGTCTTTGTGTTTGAATGTTGGATGTCTCTCTTTGATTGATTTAAATTAGAGAACTCATAAGCTTAATTTCAATTTCACATTCACTAGCTTAATTTAGATTTCGAGTTCATTAGCTTAGTTTAGATTTTAGTCATTCATGTTTTGTCTTGATCAACATTAGAATAGTAGTTTAGATTTTAGTCATTCATGTTTTGTCTTGATCAACATTAGAATAGTTGAATGAATGTTTTCCATTAAACATAATTTGAATTATGTAATTAGCATTTCATAAGTAAGAGTGATTTTATTGTTAAGAGAAATAGTGTTTGAAATGATATGTTTGAGTTTTTCATTATGGAATTTGTAGCAAGCGCGTCTTAGTTGTAATATTATTATCTAAAAAAGTGACCAAATAGAGTTCAAATAGGAATGGATTCTATAGGATTTAATGAATGAGTTCTTCAGTATTTAGTGAGTGAGTTTGTTGAGCATTGAGTCTTTTAAAACACGTACGATTTCTTTGAAGATTTTTTAGAGCAGTACACTTGATTCATGGTTGAATGCTTTAAGTATATAGAGGAGTTTGAGTAAATAGGTTTATGTGCTTAAACAACAAGTTGATTTTTTACTCTAGTTTATATTATATACTCTAATCTTGAGTTACCTGCGCTTGTGCCTTTAAGTCTCATGACCCCAGATTGATAATTTAATGTTGGAATTATAGCACATATAATTTCCCCAACATTTTTGGCACTGTTGCTGGGAAGGTGCAAAGGGACTAGAGCCTAGTTTATTTCACAATTTTTTTTATTTATTTTTATTTTTTTATTTTTTATTTTTTTATTTTTTATTTTTTTATTTTTTATTTTTTATTTTTTATTTATTTTTATTTTTTTCCTGTGATCTTAGTTGCAGGAAAATCAAAGGGCGGAGAGTGGATGGTAAGACGTGAGTGAAGAGCCACACATCCACTATGGTGGGGTTGCTCCAAATTTTGGTTGTCCAAGTAAGCAAGTTTGGTGAGTTTTACTACAATTAGTTTTTATTCATTTAGATCGAACTCTTTAAAGATAAAACATTTTTGGGGTGCTATAAGAACCCCTTTGTACTAATCCATGTTGCGAGATAGTGATCATCAACTAACAGGAGAAATTCAAGAATGATTAAGAGCTTGAAGGATGTCCCTCGAGTACTTTCTCAAACCCTGGTAGTAGCTGGGATATCTGCCTCTCTGGAAGAGCTCAGCCTTCATCTCTTCAGCTCATCCTGCAAACTTCTTCACCAGATCAAATCAGTAGTCATATCAGCTCCAACCATCCCATCCTCCACTTCATCTTTCAACATTGGGTACATAAATGATAAAGTTAAATTTTGATTATGATTCTCTAATTCATTGGAAGGTTAAAGCAGCTTAACGATTCACCACTTCTCATTCCACGCATTTCATCCCTTAGAAACCATTATCCTTCTATTTCCTTCCATTCATTATGCATAAACTTTGATAACAAGACCATGTAAAAACGAAGCCTTATGGTGCATTAATAAAGCAACCTCTATGATGTCTTCTCCTTCCATGATAACAAGAATTATGATGAAGTCATTACCACCATGAAATAATAAAGGAAAAACACTTATAAAAATTGGCATTACGAAGACAGAGTATGTAAGACAATCTCAATCACCACCTCATTTCATCCATCATCTCTCCCTCATCCATTCATTTCTTGTCCTCAATTTTTATTGCTCGATAAATTAGTGTGACATATTAAATGTGAAAAGTGTTGCTCCACAAGAACCAACACCTCCAAGTATTCAAGCAATGATGCTCCACAAGAACCAACACCTTCAAATATCGAAGAAATTGTCCCACAAGAACCAACATCTACAAAATGTTAAGAAATTCTTAATGAGAAAGAGATTTATTTGCATGAGGACATGCAAACCCTCGGGCATGGGGGGATGTTGGGGCCTTGAATATGCCCATTTTTTCCATCATACAAAACCATTATTCTTAACCTAAATTCTGACACTTTTACACTCATTTCACATCACAATTCCATCATTTGTCACCAATACATATCCTACACCTCGTGGTTAAGTATCATTATTTTTCTTAAGATTTTCTATGATTAGAGATGATTTAGTCATGATTTACTAATGACGATTTTTACTAGGTTCATTTGACGCATGGTTTCATTGCCGAAATTCTCCACAAGTTAGGTTGAGTACGGAATAAACTTGCTAAAGGTTAAAATATCAAAATTTTGATCAAATGGAGAATAATCTAAAAATTCTGACACACGAGTTTTATTCAGAGCACCCTCATTCAGGTAACCCAGAAACAATTTGGAAAAATTCGTCATTATGAGAAAATTATGGTCAGGAGAATATTCCAATGCATAGGTTAAGTATAGAATCGTCTGAACGTGTCGAGTCAAGTCGAGTTCGGTTCTAAATTATTCAGGTCTGAATGGGTCAGCCATGGTTGGGCCAGTTGGCTGTGTTGTAGCATAATTTGACTCAGCTAAAAGTTAAGAGAGGTTCTGAGAAATTCAAGGTTGTTGAGAAACAATTGTTAAAATTTTAAGAAGACTTGCAACATGCTCAAAAGGATAACCACAAGCTCAATGAGGATTCATCATCACATGTGCACTGGAACCAAAATCAAGGAAGCAACAACATTGGAGGTGTAATCTAAGCCAAAGGAGTAGCAAAGAAGAAAAGCGTGCAACAAGGGTCAAATCGGGCTTATTCGCGTGCAGAACAGTTCAAGAGTCAGGTCGATTGATGCGTTCAGAGCATATCACACAGGTCGGGGTCGAGTTGTGCAAATATATGTACAGAACTAGTGTTCAAAGTCTTAATCGCAATGGCATGTGGAGGGCATGATCGCAGATCGCAAATCGCAATCGGATGTGGAAGGCTTGATCGCATATCGCAAAGCTCAGGAGGAATAAAGCAAGGATGAATTTCCGAAATGCAAAATGTGATACGAGGACTAGATGCGATATAGTTCGAAGCTCGAATCCAAAGTATTTAAAGTTCGGTCGTGGGACCCTCTCGCATATCGCACATCACAAACTCAGAAGGGATAGAAATCATAAGATAATGGGATTCGCCGAAGTGCGATAAAAAAGCGTATGCGATTCAACTCAGAACTATGATTTAATATATTCCAATCACAAATCGCAAGCTCAGGAGGAATGGCGCTCATGAATATGTTATGAATGTTGAAATGCGACAAGGTTTTATATCACCGATTGCAATTTTTGATCGGCCCCACCTACACTTGCCACGTCATCCCTACATTTATCGCACATCACAAGCTCAGGAGTTATGGCGCTCATGAATATGTTATGAATGCCGAAATGCGAAATGTGATAAAGGTATAGACGCAATAGTTTTCAAAGGAAAATTGGAATATATTTTAAAGTCCAGTCTTACGGAATTTACAAAGGAACGTCTGAACGTAGGGTAGACTCGGGTAAGAAAAGACCCGATGCTACGTGCCCTAAATGATCATGGAACTGTGAGAGACATCAGAGACTGTGGGTTGATTGTCATGGATGAGGCAACACATGGAACTATTGCAGTTCTTGATCCGTTCATGGGACTTGGAACTGCATGCATTTCATATTGGGGACAAAGTGCTCCCAATATTGGTCAATGATATTTAATTTCTAACAGGTTTGTCGAGACGTGGTGCCCCCATTTCCCTTGTGTGATCTGCGCGTGGAGGTGGAAAAATGAAGGACTACATCCGACAGTTTTTTTGACCAGGAACTGAGCCTAGTAAATATGGAAAGATAAATATCAAAGATGTGTGTGATATGCCTTTGCGAACTCTCCTATTCATTATCGCAAAGCTAGCTGGTAGTGTGGCACTATATGTCGCAAATAGATCATACCTGCAAAATGCGCTTGAGTGTCTCGAGCCAACTGTTTTCAACTGGGCTGAAGCAGTACTCCTTTAGATGAAAGAACAACTCACCAAGGTAAAAAGTGGTAAGACCAAAATTTTCAGTTATGGGTCAATTTTGATCACTTTTGTTTTGGAGCGAGTTCCATTGATGCAGCCACAACATGTGACGCTAGGATTAGTTGGTCCTAGAGATCCACGAATGCAGCGGTGGGTTGAGTTGATGGCTAGACATGCTGGTCTGTCATCGATCTCATTTTCCATTACATTCTTCAGTTGGCTATGAAGACAGAATATCTTTATAGAGAAGCATCCATACGCAAGGATGGATTTCTGCGGAGATCCAGATTTTATTTTACCAGCCGACGCTCAATGGGGTGCTATAAGTAAAATATTGACCATGTTTTTTATTTTTTGTGGATTTTTACATATTTTGTGTTTTTTGATGTTTCCAAGACTAAAATAAAGATGTTTTATGTATGAAAATGTAGGTACCGTTCGACTAGTGGTTCGTGCACAGCATATGGGAGAACCAGTAGAGAGGACTGTCGGAAGAGCAGTCCTATAGGATTTGGATTTAGCCGAGACTCTTGTTGAGTTGCAGCAGCATGTGGAGGGATTGACTCTTGGGATACAGGATGCCCGGATCGAAGAGTTACCTATGAGGTTGTAGCGCCATACCATTGGTGTGCCTAGTTGTTGGATGAGGCTGTTGCGCATGATAGCCCAAGCAGTGATCTACTATCATGAGCATCACTAGGTTTACTTAGATTATGCTATGTATATATACATTTTGAGGTCAGATGACCAATGTGTCTTGTAAATTTTTTTGTAAAAAACTCAATATAAATATATTTTACTTTCAGTGTTTTTCTATGATTATGTGTAATCTCATTCAATTGTATGATGTGAATTGAAAATATATCTTTACATATGTTGAAAATGTCTATTTAACACGTAATTCACCAGTGAATCAACCAGAGTGTTAAAGTTTCTGGAAATATGTTGATATTGAATGGAATCAAAATGTCTTTCCAAAAGACAAACTCTAAGGAACATGCGATGAATTGCTGGATTTCGGACAATATAGATGCCATTAAGTTGTAGTATGACAAGTTGCGAGTCCAGCCTAATGATGATGCGATGAATGCCAAGTGAAATGGAATCAAAGAGTAGTTCAATCAACTCGCTATACTCAATGATATTGTTAGTCGATCGACGACGATATTGTTAGTCGATCGATCAATACAAATCCCTTGTAAGCTCACTAACTCGCCACTTGGAGAAAATATGGCCCATGTTGCAGAGGATAAATCCTGAGTACAACGATTAGCACCATCAGCATATCCAAAAAATGGTTCCGAAGATTCTGACATCTGCAAAAAATTCAAAACGGATTATTAACCACATGAAAAAATCTAAAAGGCACACTGCTACACACACACAATCAAAGCATATAATACAATGTTTACTACATAAAATCAGGCATAGTAACGTTTCAGATACAACCCATTTTGAGGCTGCTACAATGGAATCCCATCAAAATCTACCAACTCGTAGGCACCCTTAGCTAGAATGCACTTGACAATGTAGGGGTCGTGCCATAATGGTTCAAATTTCCCTATTCCTATCTTATCAACTCCCTGATCATAACGCAAGACTAGATCTCCTTCTGAGAAGGTGCGAGGCTTGACATTGCGGTCATATTGCGCCTTCATTCGTCTCTTATGCACTTCATTGGCCAGTGCATCTTCACGACGCGTTTCATCTAGATGGATGAGATCTAAAAAATGTGCCTCTTCTTCAAAAGTGTTAGGTAGCAGGTTAATCATGAGTTTCAACGATGGTATTTCGCAATGTATCGGTAAGATAGCTTCCAGACCATAAACCAGCTAAAGGGAGTGAATCCAGTCACATTTCTCATCGAGGTTTGATATGCCCACAAAGCCGAGTACAAGATCAAATGCCAATTTCTTTTATGAACCCCAAGCATGCGTTGAAGCATACACTTAATAATCTTGTTGATAGCTTCAACTTGTCCATTAGCTTGCGGATAATAGGGGTAGAACTATCATGTGACAGTCCTAACTTGGCAGTCAACTCATCCATCATGTGATTGCAGAATTTTTTTCCATGATCTGTGACTATGGCTTGTGGTACACCAAACCGTGAAACCACATGGTTAGAAAAGAACAATGCAGCTGTCTGTCCCATGTTGTTGAATGTAGGCATCGCCTCAGCCCACTTGGTAAAATATTCAACGACAACAATAATATACCCATGCCCCCTGGACGAGAGGGGGTTACATGTCATGAAGACAATGCCCCATTTTGCAAATGGTCCAACAGCGATGACATGATACATTGGTACTGGCGGTAGGCGGGTTTTACAATCAAAGATCTAGAAAGCATGACAACTACTAACCACGATAATGTATTCGCAAAATATTCTAGGCCAGAAGTAACCAGCGCAGAGAATCTTCTGCGTGGTAGCATAGCCAGAAAAATTCCATCGCATGCACCAGAATTTCAATCATTTAGAACTTTTTCAGCTTCCTCACGCATGAGGCACCTACGTAAAATTGTATCGACACCACGACGATAAAGTGTATCGTTAACGATCAGATAATATTTGGCTTGGTATCGAATACGTCATTGTTACGAGCGAGAGGTATTAGGCCAAAAAGTTTGGATCTGGAGATAGATGATGAAATCTCCATACCACAGGTCAGATGAATCGATCAGAAACAAAGACTCGTCCGAAATTGATGGTTCCGTAGTAGGATCAGTACTACTCGAAGGAAGGTCACAAATGAGCTTAGAAAACACTAAAAACTTCTTTGACTTGGATTTGATGAATTCCAAATCAAACTCCTGCAAAAATACGATCCATTTTTAATAATTTCCCCTGGAAATTGACGTGACAGAATGTATGTCATAGGGTTGCAATCTGAAACGGCAATGGTCTTTCGAAGCAGGATATAATGGCAAAATATTTGTACAACTTGAATGACTTCCAAAGAGAGCTTATCAATGTATGTGTACTTAACTTTCGTATCATTGAGATTACGAATCAAATAATATATCGGATGTTCAATACCATCTTCTTCTTGGAATAAAACCATAGCGATGGTTGTATATATGCAGTGGCGAGATACATGAAATAGTCGCTCTGATAATTTGGGGGATAGATTAATGATGCTCAGATCATGGAATCTTTAATAACACCAAAGGAAGCTTGTGTAACCTCATCCCAATGGAAGAGTACCCCCTTTTTCAAGAGTCGAGTAAATCCTTTAGCCATTTCGGCATAGTTAGGAATGAAGCTCCTTAGAAAGTTAGCCTTCCCTTAGACTCTCTGTAACTGAAGAAGATTGGAAGGAGCAGGCAAATCAAGAATAGCCTGGACCTTCAACGGATCAAGCCGAATTTTGTCTTTCGACACGATGAATCCAAGAAAACGACCAGAACCAACGCCAAAAACACATTTGTGTGGATTGAGGCATATTTTATAGTGATGGAATCGTAAAAATATCGCTCTCAGATGTAGCGAATGGTCAAACCGTTTCCGTGAATGTGCAGGTAAGTCATTCATATACGGTTGAACTGTGTGCTTTATGTCATTAAAAACATAATTCATTTCCCTCTGAAAAGTTGCCCCAGCATTCTTTAAACCAAAAGGGAACTTGTGATTAGCGAATGTGCCCCAGGGACAGATAAAATCCATTTTATATTGGTATGTTGGGCGAATATTAATCTGATTGTAACCAGAGAATCCATCCATGAAAGAAAATATTTCACATCTCGCACATTCATCAATAATTTGGTCGATAAAGGGATTTGGATAGTTTTCTTTCGGACAAGCATAATTAACATCCCGATAGTCGACACACACTCTAATTTTCCCCCATTTCTTCATGACAGGAACAATGTTAGATACCCAATCGATAAGAGGAATAAGGTAAATGAATCCAACATGCAAAAAAATTTCAACCTGGGCTTTAATGGCAACAACCTTATTAGGGTGAACAGGACGAAGGCACTGTCACATCAAATTAACATCAAGACACATTTTAATCTCTTGTTCAACAATGCTGGAGACGATGCCTGGCATCTCCTCTTATGACCAAGCGAATACATCTCAGAATTCATGAAAAAGAGTGTGATAAGTGTCAAGTTTAGATGGAGAACAAGACACACTAACATGAATGTTTTCTACAATACCGGGTTTGGTCAAAATATCAATAGAAATCATTTCTTTGATATTTTATGGGTTTCGCTCAGAGTCGATGGCGTGGATAGGAATAGAATTCATCAAGAAATCAACGATAGTAGGGTGATATAATTCAAATGGATTATCTTCACTGTAATCTGGAAGATGGGATCGTTTATGTGATGATTCCCATGGTTCTTATTATGGCATCATTAATTCCATAATGCTCTCATCAGTCGAGAATTCTCGTGAAAATGGATCAGAAGAAGTACCAAAATCTGAAGAACGATAAACCCAAACGGTTGGCGACAATGGATTTGGATTGGCCACATAAGCCAAAAAAAATTATTGCTATGCTAGCTCAACTGGACTTAGTGGCATGATGTCACCCAACCTAACTACTTCAGAATCATTGGGTACCTTCCTTAAGTTAGATGAAGTGGAAGATATCATGTTGCAGGTCTCTATATTAGAAATTTGCGTCGATGTCGCAGGCGACGGTAATGAAAAGTTGCCCATTAGGGAAGGATCCTTAAAGTGGCCTACACCAATTTTTTGAAGAGAATGTGGGGGTCCGTGAACAAACGGAACACTTCTAGTTTCCTGGGAACTAGTGGCGAAGAACGAGAGTTGATCGATGGTTGTGATACTTCCTTTATGGGGGGAGATGATCATATGAAAGTAAGTAGATACTACCGGTGCCATAGCATAAACCCATGGTCTTCCAAGTAGTTGAGGGGTCCTTCAACAACCTCAACTTCAACAGTAACAGATTTCCCCCCTAATTCTACTTGTAGGTTACTAAGAATTCCACAAGGCTTATATGTACGACCGTAAAAATCTTTCAATGTCGTAGGTTATTGTGACAAAGTAGGCGAGCCAAGTGACTTCCAACAACCCATTGAAATTTTACAAGTAGATGTGCCTTCATCAATGATAGTAAGATGAATGAGGCAATTTAGGACATGTACTTGAATCAAGAATTCTAACTGTGCTGGTAATTGTGGCACGTAGCCCGAATGATTAAAGACTACAAGATTTGAATCCGTCGGATCAATTCCACCACTCATCGGGACAATTTTGAAGAACCTCAATTGTTGACATAGCAGAAGGTGACTGAGCGAGCTCTTCTACTACATTATAATTTTGAGTTGCAGGAGCTCGAGTGTTGAATTTCAACTTGTGAACTACTCCCTTCGGCAGTTTTATTGTGAACTATGGAAGGATAGGCGATAGAGCTGAATTAGATGAGGTCGAAGTCAAAGTGGTAGTTGATCTGTAGCCTGACCATTGGAAGATGACAACGGATTACTGTAATATTTACTTCGTGTCTACATCAAAACATCATTTTTGGGCTTCGTGGCGGATAGCATAAGAACTTGAAAACTAGACGTAGGATCTGTAGCAACCATATGTGTTTCCGAGTTTGGAAAAGTATTTGTCAACACTGCAGATGCAACAGAAGTCTTAAGAAGATTTGGGACTTCTGAGCGGTGAGGAAAATCTCGCGTAAAATTCTCCTCATTACATATCAAGCAAGGTTAACGAGGTTTCTGAAAAGAACCAGATGAATCAAATGATTTTTCCTGTGGGGATGGATTTGATTTCTTCTTGTCTTTCCCTTTCTTCATATTTCATGGTTGCTTATCACTTTTGCCTTTTTCAGATGACACGACATGTATTTCGGAAGAAGACGTAGGATCAGATGCAATAGGGTTTTGATTTGAAACAACAAGTGTAGGACCAGATAGTTGACTTGATGCCGGAGCACTAGCAGAACCAATCACACCATCGCTGACATGAATGTCTTGACTAGATGGAGTAGGAGGAACAACAAAATCTGGTTGCAGCACGTTTGGAATATTTTCGTAGAGCGTGCCAAACTGAGTGTAAATTAGATCCAGATACTGGGCATGAGAAATGACTTTCTCTTCAGTGACAACACTGCCTTTGGCCACATCCTCGGTGATAGATGAAAATAAGGACTTAATAAACCACTCAGCTAAAAGCTGATAGAAGATAAATGTTTTAACCATTCGAAGATGATGACGCCACTCATGTATATGATCCAATATATGAGTAGCATTGGTCTGTTTAAATCTGGTCAAAAATTCTGTTCCATTTTCATATCTGATGGGTAACTAGAAGTGGGTTAAAGTAGTGTCTAAAGTTGTAAAGTTATCAAACAAAGCTCGTGGTAATTCAATGTACCACTTCACAGTCAGACCAGTAAGTGTTCACTGGAAAAGACGCAATCTAACAGAATCATCATTTAAGGAATTTAATGAACACCATAAATTATAATTCATGACATGCGTAGAGGGGTCTTCTCCAGAATTTCCATTGAATGTTGGAATGTCCGAGGGTAATTTATGTGGAATCGCCGACCACCAAGGTAAATAATGAATTGAATCATTGGTGAGTTGATTTAAATCTGGTAACTCTAACGTTGCAACAAATGGAAACCGCCGATTAAGGTCAGGTTGAGCATAACCAGGATAAGATGGAATCTCTTGAGCAGTAGGCCTTTGCATACCAACAAATGGATTCTATTGTTGGTAACCCAGATAGGGGTAGGCTTGTTGACTAGGTCCTGGATAAGCTTGATATTGTGGGAATGGTTGTTGTGGCTACCATGGTATCTGATAAAACGATTGTCCGCCGAGATAATTCAGACCCGGTTGTGAATAGACAGGGCCAACAGAAGCCTCTGACAAAGGTAAACTAGCCTGCGGTTGCGAAATTCCTAATACATATGGTCGTTGAATACCAGCCTGGGAAGACAGAGTCTATAGACTTGAAACTTGAGGGTTAGGGCTGGAAGGACTCGCTTGTGCAGACTGACCAATAGCCATATAAGAAATGTCATGTGTAGTACGCACAATGCGACAGGTTGAACTGGTTTTTATTGATACACAACCGTATGCGGTTGAACATGCAAAATAGGATACCATTGGAAAAAAGGCATTCTAGCATATGATAGACCTAAATACGACAGAGTACTGCCATATGGAATGAACATCTGTGCCCCCCCAGCATATGGATTATAAGGATATTTCACATACTGACTTTCATATGAAGGGTATCCAGCAGATATTGGATAAGATGGACGGTAATTAGATGGACCGACCTGATATTGAGGGTCAGGTCATTCAATACTCATAATAGATGAACCAGATATAATTCTAGATAATCAGATGGGAAAATTCCATGGACTATAGGAGACACCAGAGTAGGTTCTATTTAAATCTTGGTACCCTACTGGGACGGACGGACCACCATAAATATGTTCCTTGGGTGTCGTCGAAAACATTGAAGACGAAGCGATAGTAGATGATGTTGTGGCCGTAACAGACAGTGTATTCTGGGATGCTGTCTCTGCCATGGTTAAATAACCCAACAAATACTCTAACGAATCTATGGGAACTTTAGAGTCAAAAGAATCAACGGAAGCAGAGTAGGTCAAACGAGGAAAATACTGATATAAATGAAGCCCTAGCCCAAAATGAGTGGGAGTCGAAGGGTTTGTCTTTTCTGAAGTTCTTCCTCTATCAAAATAAAACCAGGTGGAAGCACTTCACCTTCAGGCCCGAGATAAATTTCAGGCGGTAAACTCTATGGTAAAGAGGAAGACTCGATGGTTATGGATGGCTGGGGATCAAACGGTTGCACCAGAACAACTTCTTATTTTTCGACTTCAGGATCAACTACTGGATCGACTTCCAGTTGAAAAAGCTCAGGTTCAGGATTTACCATTTCACTGGATTGAATTTCAATGTCCTCAGGAAACTGTGAGATTTTCGTCTCGATAGTAGTAGATAAACCGGGATCAGTCGAAACGACTCGAGACTCGGTACTCAAAGGATCAAATGTCTCTGGTATATCAAATGATGTAGCACCAAGAGTTCCAAAGGTATCGGACTCGGTAGGGCAAGGGCACCTTCGTCTACTAGGAGTACTGGCAGTAACGAAGGTTTATTCGTTGAACTACATGAACGAAGGGGAAGGGGTTGATCTTCTTCCATGATTGCTGATTGATTTTATACAAAAACAAATAAACAAAAGAGGGTGATACTAGGAAAAAGGTTCATTAGGGGAATTTTGAGGTCTAAAATGGGCCTCCTAAGGAAATTATAAAATAATAGTGGAAAAAATCTAATAAGATTTGATGACATCATCAAATTTTAGAGGGAAAAATGAAAAAACTACTTTTTCAATTCATATTTTCAACTTATCTCCCAAAGTTTTTACTCAAATTTCGAGCGGGAGTACTCGTTGGATGCGGAATTTAATTCCTCATCCAAGGAGTACCCATGTTGCATACTTTCGATGGGTCCTACTACACGAAAAATGAGAAATACATAAAAAAACGTGATTACAATCACGTTTTTTTATGTATTTCTCATTTTTCGTGTAGAAGAGTTCATCGAAAGTATGCAACATGGGTACTCCTTGGATGAGGAATTAAATTCCGCATCCAACAAGTACTCCCGCTCGAAATTTGAGTAAAAATTTTGGGAGATAAGTTTAAAATACGAGTTGAAAAAATAGTTTTATTATTTTATTATTTTTTAATATTTTACTTTTTTACTCCAAAAATGGTGAATCATCCATTATGGATGACATCATCATCTTGAATCCTATTGGTTGTTATAAAGTTTATTTTTGTTGTACATTTTTCTTATGAGGCCCATTTTAGACCTCAAAATTCCCCTAATGTACCAAGCAACTCTGAACTGCAATATACTACCTCAATAAACCAAGGAATTATTACACGTGCAAACAATATCCCTGAATGTTGTGTTCGGTGTATCACAGGTACAAGGTGGCCGACTCAGTTACCTATGGATGGTAAGCAACCTAAAGTTTTCCTCCCAAATATACACCAAGTTACATGGAGGCCCAATCCGTATTAGCGTTGTCTAATGCAAAACCGCATAGTGGGAGCATACCCTTATAATTTTCGTACTAGAAAATCGCCCGATATACCCGAAAGTACATGGAAAAGCTCTGATATACTTACGTACGCTGAATGAGGTATCACACTTGGAATGTATCGTAGAAATTAACGACAGATGCTATGTTTAACATCACCAGAACACGTCTTCTAACCTAGACCTTTAAATGTTATCTTTAATGTTACAATGCTTCCTTAGATAATTTCAAATAAAATTTTATGTTGATCTTGATTATCAGTTTGTATTTCAGGTTCACCGCGAGATGTATTGAACATTCCTAGAATGCAATTAGAATGTTAATCATTCGTTTCGAATTAATTCTCGATAACAAAAAAACTAGCTACTAGGGATTGAGCAATTAGATTGCATGCAATCATCAATGAGAACATCTAAATGAAATTTTTCCCTAAAATATTCCTCAAGTAGCACTCACAATCCCTAAATGCAAATGCATGATTTTATTTTCAGTTTCCTTTAAGTTTAGATGAACGAAAAATAAACTAATGCACAAAAAATCACTCAAAAATTTCAAGAGAAACGAAGACTGAAATGACAATTCCTCTTTTCGAAAATAATGAATTGATTAAATGTAAATTTTAACTTTGGAACTATTCAACAATGATAAAGAAAACAAAAAAAAACATTGATCAAACAAATCCAAAGTGAGGCAAGAAGAGTAAAGGAAAATTGGTCTCTAGAGGCATTCAATCACTCAAAACTTCAGCAAGCAAACACTGACATGAATTGGAAAAAAGACAAAACAGATAGATTTTGGTTGGTCACAAGGGAAACGTAGCCCTAAGTGGGAGGCAATGCATTGTAGAGCACCTTCCCTAAGCCATCAATGCTATGCAGAGCACTGTGTTAAGATCAACAGTGCATTGGTGCTAGAGGACTCTCTGAAAAATCAAGCAATCACACTACTTTTGCTAAGACACATTCATATGACTGAAAATAATTAGGTAAAGTCTACTAGATGTTGATGGACAAGGAAAAAACCACCAGGGAAGATCCGTCGATCCCCAGTATGGTTGCCAATTTATTTCACGGAAATACAAACCTACGGATAAGTATGCTTTCCATAAGTGTGGTGGTGCACTTAGAACAAAAAAAAGAAATATATATAACCTTTTCCTTAAAATGAACAGATAAAGGGAGAGAAACCTACTTGTAATATGTTCACTTTCCCTCGCCTCCCTTCGTCGCTTTCGACCCTCTCAATCCAACTTAACTCGCTTGATTGATACCTTCCATGGAAAACAGAAGACGAAAAACAACATAAAGAAAATATGATCTATTCAAGCTAAACAAATTGACTGGATTAAATTCATAAACACACATATAACATCATTGACACGTGCATTAGGAAAGGAACAAATATATTTATTATGAAGTATAAGGAAGAGTACAACCAGTTGATTGATTCTTTATCACTCATCTAGCTTGAGTCCCATCCTCATCATATCCAACATCAACAATCCAACAACATCGTAATACATGCACAATACCTTCAAGAGTTGATATCTCACTAGCATAATTCTACTTAACACAAATTATTTCTCTCTTGCGCACTATGTTCAGTGTTCTATTTATAAGTAGATGAAGGTAGTTTGACATAAATGAATCATTGAATGGATTTCCTAAAAATGGATGAAGAGGTTTCCTTGTTCATGGGAATAGGAGGATAAGAGGTTTAATGACTTCATGGATTCCAAATTTGAGCTTACCAGATGAGGTGAAAGCTGGAACAACTTATAGAAGTCACTAGAGTCACGAATATTCCCATAATCCAATGAAAAATTCTCTCCCAGTCGACCAACACACTCTAAAGTGGGCCTAGATCCTCTGCAACGTAGCCTTGCATGGGAGTAGATGCTTTGCAAAGCAGTTACAGCTGTCTGTGGGTGCGTTGATGGCTCAATGGGGCACTTCAACTGGCATCTAAGCAGTGAAACTTTCATGAAGGAAGACCATCAATGTGATGACTTGTTTATGTAGAAATTATACAATATGCATGTATATCTTGGATTCACCCGATCTAACAATATGTTATTGTTAAATACTAAATCGCTTCTACATATATTTGCGGAATTAAAAACACGATCGCCAATTACAATATCATGAAGAAATATCAATCACACACAACACAGATAATTTCCCAAGGAAAGATTACAGCTGAAAACCCCACTATCTTCTATTGTATATTATATCATGGATCATGAAACAATTACATACAAAACTCCAATCACAAGAGCTCTCACTACATCAGCTAATTATCTCACATTGTCATACAAAAATTGGCAAATCACTTGCTCAATTTACTGTCTCCAGATAGCCTGCCTCCACTGCGCAATCCCTGCTGAAATAAATCCCTGAATTGATGCCTTATTTCCTTCCTTGACTACGCAATCCTCATGGGCACATCCAATGTGTGTTTTCTTGCTTGTGTGCAAGTGGATAATGCCACAACTGATAGTTTTCTTCCCTTTCACCTAGAACTCAACTGGGTCTCCACTGGATCTGACATGCATGCAATTAATAATAGTAAATCTTCAGTTGCATGTGAGACCACTGATTGTGAATTAATTAATAATTAATTCACTTGATCTCTCACTAGTGTATATTCAGCTACAACTAGCACAACTGAGTTTAACTCACTTAACTGAGTTAAACTACTTACAACTTGCACAACTCACGCACCACTGCACTTCCAACTCTGTTACAACTCGAATCACTCACTTACAACTAAAGTCAACTTGCATGTCCCACCAACCAACCAATTAACTCGAAATTCACTTGGCTAATTGATTTTCCACTTCAGTTAACTACTTGCAAGTCCACATTGAGGATATATTACAGTTTAATGTCCATCTAAATTAAGGGATAATAAAGATAGACATGCATCTATAAATAGACATGCATTCTATAAATAAACATGCACCATACATCTATAAATAGACATACACCTAAAAATAGCCTGAGGCCCCACCTAGTGTAGGTGCTTAATTTTCACTAGGATCAAATTTTCTTGTTGAATCTCAACACTCCATCTCAATAAGAAAGGGATTATCCTTCACCCTAATCCTGCCTCTATGGTATTCAAATTTTCCCCTGGTGAGCGCCTTCGTCAGAATATCTGCATCCTGATCTTCCGTGGGAATGTACTGAAGCAACATAATTCTCCTCTGCACACAATCTCTGAGATGATGGTACCTGATATCTATATGCTTGGATCTATCATGAAACACAGGATTAATCGAGAGTTTAATGAAACTCTGATTATCACAATGAATCACTATCAGATCCATATGAGAACCAAACAAACCAACCAATATATTTCTCATCCAGATAGCCTCACATGCAGCTTGAATCGCTGCCATGTATTCTGCTTCCGCTGAACTGAGTGCCACGGATATATGCTTCCTGCTCTACCAAGAAACAACTGTAGATCCAATGCTAAAGATCCCCCCTAATGTGCTCTTTCTCTCCGTTGGACTTCTAGCCCAATCTGCATCCATGAATCCATGCAACTTCACTCCATCTATTTTTCTGTACCATAAACCATACTATGATGTGCCCCTTAGGTATCTTAGGACATGCTTCCCTGCCTTCCAAAAGAGCTTGGTAGGATTAACCATAGCTTGACTCAGCTGGTTAACCGCATAGCAAATGTCTGGTCTCGTGTTCACTAGATAGATTAGAGAACCCACTAACTGTCGATAGACAGTAGCATCCACTACCTCTCCAGAAGCAGCATCCTCTTTCCTCCAGTTTCCTGTGAGAGGAATATCCATGGGTTTGAATCCCTCCATGTTAAACTTACCCAGTATATCCTTTTTATACTTTCCTTGAGACACAAAAATTTCACCATCTTGCTGCCATATTTCCAATCCAAGGAAATAATGAAGGAGGCCCATATCCTTCATTTTGAACTCCCTTAAAAGATCCTCCTTGCATGAGTGTATCATCTACTCATCACCAGTCAATATTAAATCATCAACATAAATAACAATGATTAAAATCTTACCCTCCACAAAAAATTGGTACAAGTTTGCATCTGCTTCACTTTTGTTGAAGCCCAGTTTGGTGAAATAGATGTCTATCCGAGTGTACCAAGCATGGGGTGCTTGTTTTAGCCCATACAACGCTCTTTTGAGTGGGCACACATGCGACTCGCTGTTGAAGATCTCGAAGCCTTTAGGCTGCTCTATGTACACCTCTTCCTCAATGACCCCATTGAGAAACACAGTTTTCACATCCATCTGATGAATGCGCCATCTCATCTGCGCTGAGAGTGCAAGGATGGTCCTTATGGAAGAGTACATTGCGATAGGTGAAAAGGTCTCATCATAATCTATCCCCTCGATCTGTGAGAAGCGCCAGGCCACAAATCTGGCCTTGTATTTCTCCACACTCCCATCAAAAACTTAATTTACCTTGTAGATCCATCTCAAACCTACCACTGGTTTATCAACCGGTCTTGGAACAATTTCCCAAGCACTGTTTTTGACAATGGAGTCATACTTCTCCACCATTGCATCAACCCAAGTAGACTGCTGCACTGCTTCTTGAAAGGAAGATGGTTTAGTCATAGTACATTTTCTCATAAGAGCCATGTACCCAGTAAATCTGTCAGGACACTGTCTCTGTCTACACTGTGAAGTAGGGGCTCCTACATTCTCTGTAGCATCAAGTCTCAGCCTATAAGCTTCTATGGTGTGCTTTCTTCCATTTATCATGGATGGCTCTGCATGAGTGGCTTCCTCCAATCCATGAACCTCCTCCTTTAGCTGATCCACATCTAGAGACTCATCTTTGGGAACCAACAATTCCTCCTCCACATGCAAGTCCAACTCCCTCGCAAGCGACAACCGAATGGCTTTCCCCTCATCAAATTTTATATCCCATCGCACAACAATCATTCTATTGTTTGGAAAATACACATGATAATTATGGGGTGTTTCTGTGTACCCCAAAAAAATCCCAACTTCAGCAGTCGGCTCCAGCTTCTTCCTGGCGTCCTTAGTCACATGCACATAAGCAGATGAGCCAAAAATATTAAAAGTGTGAAACACCCGGTCTCTTACCAGTGAAAGCTTCTTCAGGTGTACTCATGCCAAGTATTCTATGAGGACAATGGTTTTGCACATAAACCGCAGTGTTGCATGTTTCCGCCCACAAATGCATTGGTAGGCCTAGATCATGCAACATCGCTCGTGCTACACCCACGATCGTTCTGTTCTTCCTCTCTGCGACCCCATTCTGCTGTGGGTTATGAGGCTCTATGAGTTCTCTTTGAATTCCTTCTTTGCTACAGAAGTTCTTGAATTCATTAGAGATGTATTCCCCACCATTATCGCTCCTAAGAGCCTTCACTTGCTTCCCTGACTCTTTCTCCACCAATGCCTTAAACTCACAAAACTTAGAGAATATTTGATCTTTCTTCTGCATGAAGAAGATCCAGCATTTACGATAAAAGTCATCAACAAAGATTACATAGTACTTATGTTTTGCTGTTGAAGTAACCGAGAACTGTCCACACACGTCTGTGTGAACTCTCTCAAGGATCCCCGAAGCACAATTCTCCTTCTCATGAAAGGTGGAATTTACATACTTCCCCATGGTGCAACCCTTGTTGTGATCTAACTGAGCAAGTGTTCCCATTGGAATCCCAGTAGATATTTTCTGCATGAATTTCAAGGCTCCATGATGAAGATGGCCTAATCACCTGTGCCATAATTCACCCTCATCCCGACTCACCATTTTATCCGCCTTGCCCACCATAGCAACACAACCATCTACCTCCATCTTGTAGAGATTCTAAACTCGAATCCCTATCCTCTTGGCTTGAATCGTTGTTTTATGTCACAGGAAAGCTTTTCCATCACTAAAAACAACGCCATAGCCTTCGTCCTCCAACATTGTGACTGAGACCAAATTTTTCTTCAGACCTCGTACAATCATCACATATTTTAATTGAAATGGTTTACCTGACTCCCTCTGAAAGGTAATGGTACCAATCTCGGTAGCACTGTACTGTATGTCATCACCCATATCAATATGCATCTGGAGATATTTCTCCTCTAAGTCACTGAAAATCTCCTTATCTCCTGTCATGTGAAAAGAAGTGCCACTATCAAAATACCACATTGATCCCATTGCACTTGACACCATGCATGCAATCAAGGATAATTCAAGCTCAAATTGTGAGGCAAGGTCCTCACTAGTTGCAAATCCATCAGCCTTCTTGTTCTTCTTCTTTTGTGGAAATTTAGTGGAAAAATTCCCATGTTCGTGACAATGAAAACACTTCGCCTTGGACATGTCCTTCTTCTTGCCTTTAGACTTGGATTTAGAATGGAATTTATTTCCCTTCCCCTTATTCACCTTGGAAGCCAAAGAAAAATCCTCTTCATCATCATGCTTTGATGAAGAGCCATCTCCGGTGTTCCGCTTGAATACCTCCTGCACCAGATCCGACCACAGTCGTTCCCAATCCGGTAATTTTTCCCGTTTGTTGAAAAAGTATTCATAACTGTGCCAACACTCAGGAAGTCCTAGGAGATCCAAACTCACCAAATCATCATCAACAACTATTATTCCAACACACCCCAGCTCATCTCGACATTGGAAAAACTTTGTGAGATAATTTGGAATGGTGTTGCCCTTTGCCATCTTAATCTTCCTGAGTTTATCTTTGAGCATCAATTTCCTATGGTCGCTACTTCTTTGGAATAGATCCATCAGAGCCTTCCACATAGCATATAGTGTGGCTTTCCCATGGAGGATTGATACAATGTGGTCTCGTACTCCCTCCAATAGGATCCTCTTCGCCTTTGCCACACATCAAGATTGGCAACATCTGCAGCATCTGGCTTAGGAACATCTTTTTCAATGCATTCCTTCAAGCCATTGTCTTCGAGCACTGCCTCCATCCTATCCTTCCAAGAAATGTATTTTGAGCTAACCTCGAGTGCATACTCTAACCTCAAGCCATTGAAATCCATTTCGATCTTGAATCAATTGTAGCACCAAGAAAGTCTTTCTGCAAATTCGAATTCTATCCACCAACAAACTCAGCTCCTGCTTCACTTCTACAATTTCTGATACCATGTAGAAATTATAAAATATGAATGTATATCTTGGATTCACTTGGTATAACAATATGCTAATTTTAAATACTGAATCACTTCTACACATCTTTGCGGAATTAAAAACACAATCACCAATTACAATATCATTAAGAAAGATCAATCACACACAACAAAGATAATTTCCCGAGGAAAGATTACAGCTAAAAACCCCATTATCTTCTATTGTATATTATATCATGGATCATGAGACAATTACATACAAAAATCAAATCACAAGAGCTCTCAGTACATCAGTAATTGTCTCACATTCTCATACAAAAATTTTCAAATCACTTGCTCAATTTACTATCTCCAGAAAACCTGCCTCCACTGCGCAATCCCTGCTGAAAGAAATCCATAAATTGATGCCTTCCTTCTTTCCTTGACTTCGCAATCCTCATGGGCACATCCAATGTGTGTTTACTTGCTTGTTTGCAAGTGGATAATGTCACAACTGATAGTTTACTTCTCTTTCACCTAGAACTCAACTGGGTCTCCACTGGATCTGACATGCATGCAGTTAATAATAGTAAATATTCAGTTGCATGTGAGACCACTGATTGTGAATTAATTAATAATTAATTCACTTAATCTCTCACTAGTGTATCTTCAGTTACAACTAGCACAATTGATTTTAACTCACTTAACTGAGTTAAACTACTTACAACTTGCACAACTCATGCACCACTGCACTTCCAACTCTGTTACAACTTGAATCACCCAGTTACAACTAAATTCAACGTGCCTGTCCCACCAACCAACCACTTAATGCAAAATTCACTTAGCTAACTCATTTTCCACTTTAGTTAACTATTTCCAAGTCCACATTGAGAATAGATTACAGTTTAATGTCCATCTAAATTAAGGGATAATAAATATAGACATGCATCTATAAATAGACATGCATTCTATAAATAGACATGCACCATAAATTTATAAATAGACATACACCTAAAAATAGCCTGAGGCCTCACCTAGTGTAGGTGCTTAATTTTCACTAGGATTAAAATTTCTTGTTGAATCTCAACACTCCCTCTCAACAAGAAAGGGATTATCCTTCACCCTGATCCTGTCTCTATGGTATTCGAATTTTCTCCTGGTAAGAGCCTTCGTCAGAATATCTATATCCTAATCTTCCGTGGGAATGTACTGAAGCAACATAATTGTGCTCTGCACACAATCTATAAGATGATGGTACCAAATATCTATATGCTTGGATCTATCATGAAACACGGGATTAATCAAGAGTTTAATGCAATTCTGATTATCACAATGAATCACTGTCGAATCCATATGAGAACCAAACAAACCAACCAATATATTTCTCATCTAGATAGCCTCACATTCAACTTGACTCGTTTCCATGTATTCCGCTTCTGCTGAACTGAGTGCCACAGATCTTTGCTTCGTGTTGTACTAAGAAACAACTGTAGATCCAATGCTAAAGATCCCCCTTGATGTGCTCTTTCTGTTTGTTGGACTTCCAGCCCAATCTACATCCGTGAAGCCATGAAAATTCACTCCATCCATCTGTCTGTACCATAAACCATACTTTGATGTGCCCCTCAGGCATCTCGGGACATGCTCTCACACCTTCCAAAAGAGCTTGGTAGGATTAACCATAGCTTTACTCAGCTGGTTAACCGTATAGAAAATGTTCGATCTCGTGTTCACTAGATACATTAGTGAATCCACTAACTATCGATAGACAATAGCATCCACTACCTCTCTAGAAGTAGCATCCTCTTTCATCCATTTTCTTAGGAGAGGAGTATCCATGGGTTTACAGCCCTCCATGTTAAACTTACCCAGTATCTCACTGCCATATTTCCAATCCAAGGAAATAATGAAGGAGGCCCATATCCTTCATTTCGAACTCGCTTGCAAGATCCTCCTTGCATGAGTGTATCAGCTGCTCATCACTAGTCAATATTAAATCATCATATAAAGAAAAATGTTTAAAATCTTACCCTCCACCACAATTTGGTATAATTTTGCATCTGCTTCACTTTTGGTGAAGCCCAGTCCGGTGAAATAGTTGTCTATCTGAGTGTACCAAGCATGGGGTGCTTGCTTCAACCCATACAACGCTCTTTTGAGTCGGCACACATGTGACTTGCTATTGAAGATCTTGAAACCTTCAAGTTGCTCGATGTACACCTCTTCCTCAATGATCCCATTTGAGAAACATACTTTTCACATCCATCTGATGAATGCGCCAGCCCATCTGCACTGAGAGTGTAAGGATGGTCCTTATGGAAGGCTACCTTGCGACAGTTGCAAATGTATCATCATAATATATCCCCTCTATTTGTGAGAAGCCCCGGGCCACAAATCTAGCCTTGTATTTCTCCACACTCCCATCAGCAACTTGCTTTACCTTGTAGATCCATCTCGAACCTACCACTGATTTGTCAACTAGTATTGGAACAATTTCCCAAGCACTATTTTTGACAATGGAGTCATACTCCTCCACCATTGCATCAACCCAAGTAGGCTATTACATTGCTTCCTGAAAGGAATATGGTTCAGTCACAATGCATTTTATCATAAGAGCCATGTATCCAGTAAATCGGTCAGGAGATTTTCTATGTCTGCATTGTGAAGTAGGGCTCCTACATTCTCTGCAACATCAAGTCTCAGCCTATCAGCTTTTGTGGTGCACTTTCTGCCATTTCTGATGGATGGTTCTAAATGAGTGGCTTCCTCCACTCCATGAACCTCCTCCTATAGTTTATCCACATCTAGAGACTCATCTTTGGGAACCAGCAGTTCCTCCTCCACATGCAAGTCCAGCTCCCTCTCAAGCGACAACCACATAGCTTCCTCCCCATCAAATTTTATATCTCATTGCACAACAGTCATTTTTCTTTTTGGAAAATACACACGATAATTATGGGGTGTTTTGTGTAGCCCACAAATATCCAAACTTTAGTAGTCGGCTCCAGCTTCTTCCTGGCGTCCTTGGTCACATGCACATAAAAAAATGATCCAAAAATCTTAAAGTGTGAAACATCTAGTCTCTTACCAGTGAAATCTTCTTCGAGTGTACTCGTGCCAAGTACTCTATAAGGAAAACGTTTCTGCACATAAACCGCAATGTTGCATGCTTCCACCCACAAATGCATTGGTAGGCCATGATCATGCAAAATCGCTCATGTTGCACCCATGATGGTTTTTTTATTCCACTCCACGACCCCATTCTGCTGTGGGTTATGAGGTGCTATGAGTTCTCTTTGAATTCCTTCTTTTCTACATAAGTTCTTGAATTCATTGGAGATGTATTCTCCACCATTATCGCTCCTAAGAGCCTTCACTTTCTTCCCCAACTCTTTCTCCACCAATTCCTTAAACTCACAGAACTTAGAGAATGTTTGATCTTTCTTCTACATGAAGAAGATCCAACATTTACGATAAAATTAATCAACAATGATTACATAGTACTTATGTTTTGCTGTTGAAGAAACCGAGAACTGTCCACACACGTCTGTGTGAAATCTCTCAAGGATCCCCGAAGCACAATTATCCTTCTCATGAAAGGTGGAATTTACATACTTCCCCATGGTGCAACCCTTGTTGTGATCTAATTGAGCAAGTGTTCCCATTGGAAGTCCAGTAGATATTTTCTGCATGAATTTCAAGGCTCCATGATGAATATGGCCCAATCGCCTGTGCCATAATTCACCCTCATCCCGGCTCACCATTTTATCCGCCTTGCCCACCATAGCAACACAACCATCTACCTCCAGCTTGTAGATATTCTTAACTCAAATCCCTATCCTCTTGGCTTGACCCGTTGTTTTATGTCGCAGGAAATATTTTCCATCACTAAAAACAACGTCATAGCCTTCGTCCTCCAACATTGCGACTAAGACCAAATTTTTCTTCAGACCTCGTACAATCATCACATATTTTAATTGAAATGGTTTACCTGAATCCCTCTGAAAGGTAATGGTACCAATCTAAGTAGCACTGTACCGTCCATCGTCTCCCATCTCAATATGCATTTGGAGATCTTTCTCCTCCAAGTCACTGAAAATTTCCTTATCTCCCATCATGTGAAAGGAAGCGCCATTATCCAAATACCACACCGATCCCAATGCACTTGACACCATGCATGAAATCAAGGAGAATTAAAGCTCAAGTTGTGAGGCAAGGCCCTCACCAGCTGCAGCTCCAGCAACCTTACTGTTCTTCTTCTTTTGTGGACAGTTAGTAGCAAAATGCCCATGTTCATGACAGTGAAAACACTTCACCTTGGACATGTACTACTTCTTCCCTTTAGACTCGGATTTAGAATGGAATTTATTCCCCTTCCCCTTCTTCACCTTGGCAGCTAAAGTACAATCCTCTTCATCATCATGTTTTGATGAAGAGCCATCTCTGGTGTTCCGCCTGAACTCCTCCTGCACCAGATCCGACCACAGTCGTTCCTAATCCGTCAAATTTTCCCTTCCATTGATAGAGTTTTCATAACTGTGCCAAATCTTGGGAAGTCCTAAGAGATCCAAACTCACCAAATAATCATCAACGATTTTTATTCCCACACTCCCCAGTTCATCCCGTCATTGGACAAACTTTGTGAGATACTTTGGAATGGTGTTTCCCTTGTCCATCTTGATCTTCCTGAGTTTATCTTTGAGCGCCAATTTCATATGGTCGCTACTACATTGGAATAGATCCGTCAAAGCCTTCCACATATCATATGGTGTGGTTTTCCCATGGAGGCTTGAGACAATGTGGTCTCGTACTCCCTCAAACATGATCCTCCTCGCCTTTGCCACTTTCTTTTTCCATGCATCAAGATTTGCAGCATCTGCAACATCTGGTTTAGGAACATCTTTTTCAATGATATCCTTCAAGCCATTGTCTTTGAGCACCGCCTCCATCTTGTCCTTCCAAGAAATGTAGTTTGAGCTACCCTTGAGTGCATACTCTAACCTCAAGCCATTGAAAGCCATTTAGATCTTGAATCAACTGTAGCACTAAGAAATTATTTCTACAAATTCGAATTCTATCCAACAACAAACTCAGCTCCTGCTTCACTTCTGCAATTTCCTGTGCTCTGATACCATGTATAAATTATACAATATGAATGTATATCTTGGATTCACCCGATCTAACAATTTTCTAATGTTAAATACTGAATAGCTACTACAAATATTTGTGGAATTAAAAACACAATCACTAATTAAAATATCATGAAGAAATATCAATCACACACAACACAGATAACTTCTCGAGGAAAGCTTACAGCTAAAAACCCCACTATATTGTATTGTATATTATATCATGGATCATGAGACAATTACATACAAAACTCCAATCACAAGATCTCTCAGTACATCAACTAATTGTCTCACGCTGTCATACAAAAATTAGCAAATCACTTTCTCAATTTACTTTCTCCAGACAACCTACCTCCACTACGCAATCCCTGCTAAAAGAAATCCCTAAATTGATGCCTTCTTGCTTGCCTTGAATGCGCAATCCTTATGGGCACATCCAATGTGTGTTTACTTGCTTGTGTGCAAGTGGATAATTTCACAACTGATAGTGTACTTCCCTTTCACCTAGAACTCAACTGGGTCTCCACTAGATCTAACATGCATGCAATTAATAATAGTAAATCTTAAGTTGCATGTGATACCACTGATTGTGAATTTATCAATAATTAATTCACTTGATCCCTCACTAGTGTATCTTCAATTACAACTAGCACAACTGAGTTTAACTCACTTAACTGAGTTAAACTACTTACAACTTGCACAACTCATGCACCGCTGCACTTCCAACTCTATTAAAAATCGAATCACTTAGTTACAACTAAAGTCAACGTCAATGTCCCACTAACCAACCACCTAACTCGAAATTCACTTAGCTAACTCATTTTCCACTTCAGTTAACTATTTCCAAGTCAACATTGAGAATAGATTACAGTTTAATTTCCATCTAAATTAAGGGATACTAAAGATAGACATGCATCTATAAATAAACATGAATTCTATAAATAGGCATGCACCATACATCTATAAATATACATACACCTAAAAATAGCCTTAGGCTCCACCTAGTGTAGGTGCTTAATTTTCACTAGGATCAAAATTTCTTGTTGAATCTCAACAGTTTAGGGCATGTAGCAAAACATTTAGAGTATGATAGAACCTAATGAATACTGATATGTGTTTTGGGATGATTCCCAAATCGATCTGTAACACCCCCCACTAGTGTTGTCGCACTGGCGGGGGTTCGGGGATAACACCCCTAAAAACATTTTTTTTGAAAAAATTGCCTTTTATAGTATTGTAATTTTGTAGTCAATTTGGGTCTCTCATTAGGCAAAAGATATGATGGTATAAGTTATGTTAATTTAGAGTTTTTTTCCCTAGAAGGCAACACTCAACTTATATGAGGAATTATATTGTGGCTATGTATTATTCTGTGCAAAAAAGATTGGAGATTGTGTGAGAGCGAAGAGGAAGTTACAAAAGATGTATTGTAGGTTGTATCCATTCAATTTGTTAGATAATATAAAATCAAGTAATAGTTGTTTCTCTTCCCAAATTAGGTGAATCGTGTATATCTCTGTCTCTCTTGTTTTATGTTTTTTCGTGTTTCTGATATTTTCATTTAGTTTCTCTGTTATATAATTTCTAACATTAGTCAGATCATAGGACTAGATCTAATCTATTTCCTTACATAAAGGGATCCTTGAAGAATACATTAAGGAAATTTATGAATACCATTAAAGGATTCCCTTCACCCTGCAAGTTCATTGATGTGTCTCACAAATGACACGTGATAATGCTAGTGCAACTATAAGAAAATATTTTTAGATACATTGCTAATTTGTAGCATGAAAGTCATTTCAAGAAGAAATGAAAATATCACAATTCATATTGTTGCTCAAAGCAAGGCAAAGCCACATAAGGGAAACATGTGATGCCATAGAGAACTTTTGAGGTCTAAAATGGGACTCCTAAGAAAAATGTACAACTAAAATAAAATTTATAAGAACCAATAGGATTCAGATGATGCTAACCATGGGGGCTGATTCACCATTTTTGGAGTAAAAAAGTAAAAACATTATAAAATAATAAAATAATCCAACGATTATTTCCGCTCAAATTTTGAGTAAACCCATACATAGATAAGTTGAAAATACAAGTTGAAAAAACATATTTTTCTTTTTTCCCTCTAAATTTGTATGATTTAATCTAATATTATTTTATAATTTCCTTAGGAGGCCCATTTTAGACCTAAAAATTCCCCTAATGGCATACACGTGTTGAACAATAAACACGTGGTTTATTTAAAGATGTCGTAGGACATTGCTTTAATGCTACCAGCTCTTAAAGTATTGGTGACATTTGTTGTGATGGACCTTGCACTATTATGTAAAGGCCCTAGAATATGCATTAGATTTTATTCTAATATTGATTATTGATATTAAGAGTATTTGAGTACTAAAGGAGTTAACCTATTTTTTTCAATATTGAAAGTCAAATTTTGAAACAAGGAAAAAGGATAATTGTCTTAATGAAGTAAGTTTGTTTTTGAAATGACAAGCTTGCAATGAATAAGATGTCGATTTCCCTTTCAAGTTTGGAGACCAAAATTTCACTCAATAAAGATGAGTCATTTGCATAACCCGGTGTATCCTTACTATGACTATTGCTTCTTTTATTAGGCATGGGGACTCTATATTCTTGGACATTTGGATATGGAAAGGAGAATTTACACATTACTAAGTATGTTGAACTTGAAAAAGGTGTAAAATGAGTTTTTAAAAACTCACGAAAAACTATGGTTTATAAATCCTAGAAGGCTACAAGTCTTGGATGTGAAATTCTTAGGGTTTGTGCATAAAACCCTACATTTGGACCTAGGTTAACGTTTTTGCTGAAAGATGAAACCCTAGCTCATGAAGGAATGACATCATGATGAGGACAAGGATGATAAATTTTCAAGTTGGATGCAAGAATGCTAAGATCAAGAGGGAGATGACATTTCCCTATAATTATCCAAAGATAAGTAACTTATATCTCTCTTCTTTGATTATTGTTATTGTTTTACTATTATTTAGCCTCTTGTCTTCGTCTCTTTTTCTGGGTTGTAATTGTTCTTTCATAACCTCCTAGTGAGGATTGATAGTACATAGTAAAGGCTTCCAAGGCTCAAACAACATATGGACGTAGTGGAAGAATTAAGAAAAGCTTGCGACAAGAGGACTTTCAAAAAATTAGTGATTTGTGTTAAGAGATATTGTGCCAGATGAGATCCAAGATTAAAGTGAGCATGCATATCAGAAAGTTTGAATTATACCTTGATTGTGCCGAAGAGAATTCAATGGTGACTTCCAAATGGATCTAGAAGATCTAACGTGCAACATATGACAACATAGAAAAATACAAACTGAGATTCGAGACTATAATTTTCTCCCAAAAAGAGGGAGATGATCATGAAAATACATTTTCTCCAGTTGTCAGGAGGACTCATGTGACAAAGGGAGTAGTCAGGGAGACTTGTTTTAGATTTAGAGGGAGTTTACATTTTGAAAGTTCGAGATGATGGACTATCATTAAGATTTTCATAATTGATAACTTATATGCTAGAAGTTAACAATGGTAGAGGGAGCCACCATGTGGTTCAACACGTGTTGAAGTACTAACATAGTACAGTTGGTTATGGCACACCGAGTTATAGTTTGAGATATTTCTCAAAGAGTGAAGTACAATTGCATGGATACAAAAATTTAGATTGGGTAGAGAGTGTAGAAGACAGAAAGAGTTCATCAAGATATTGCTTCAGTTTGGGCTCTGTTACGATTTCTTGGATGATCAAGAAGAATACATTTGTCACACTCAATACTACAGAGACCAAGTATATTGTATATTAATGAGTTGAGAATAAGTATGGCTTCATAAAGTACTTGCAATATTGCTTGATCAAGTACATGTAACGACCATGATGAAAAGTCAAAGAACAATGATATCTAGTACCTAGACATGGTACAAAAATAAATCAGTGTGGCTCTGGTACTATTCAACAATGAGGCTTACAAAGCCTCTGTCCTAGTATGAAGTTTGTATACTTCAGGGCCAAGCTTAAGTAGTTTTTATACTTCAGGGATAAGCTTGAGAAGTTTGTATACTTAAAGCCAGAGTGGCTGAGAACATTTGCCTCAATTTGATGAAATGATGATGTTGTTGCACCAAGGGGTAGACATTCTCACTAGGTCAAAATATAGACATGTCAAAGTATTGACCAAGTACCATAAAATGTGGCTAGGGAGAATGGACCAGAGATAATCAAGGCCTAGAGTGCTCCTCGGGAGGGCGAGTGAGTGCCTCGAGCATCGAGCAAGAGTGTTACCATTTTATTAGCATGCAAGAATGGTAATAGCCAAGGGTTTCACCATAGGTCATAAGTGTTGACTAGGTTCCTAGTGATGACTTGGATAGTTGGTGAATTGCTCCAAGTGATGACTTTTTGAGAATGGTGTTGATATAAGATTATTTCCATAGGTAGTGGATTGACACATTGACATAGCTAGATAATTTAGGGACATTCACTCTATATGACTCAAGTGTGTTGATCGGAATTATAAAGAATGGTCCGACACAAGACAATCATTCTTCTTGTGTCAAGTATGTTGACCAGAATTTAGAAGAATGGTCATAGAGGACTAGAATTACTGAGTTGATTGGGTGCCTTTCATTATCAAGCTCAATGTACTCTCCAGATAGGTTAAGTGAGCCCATTTATCATCATGGCCTAGAGTGAGGCCATTGGATTTTGGACTAGAGCATTCAAATGGATTGAGCGCGTCCCTCGAGTTTCACAACAAGTCAAAGAGATTGACCAGGATTATGGTGAATCAGGACTAGTTAGTATATCACAAGTTTGATGTTATTAATTTTCCATGTGTTAGAGTTGTTGACCAATTAATTGAATGATGTTGATGTTGATGATGAATTATTATAACCTTTTCGTAGAGAAATTTTTGAACAAGAGAACATATAGATAGTCATTATGAATACCTCCCTAGCTAAGAGGGAGTGTTGAATTCTGTAGCTATGGTCACTCTTCATAATTAATATTTTAGCCCTTGAACTATGTAAGACATGTTCTTCATGTCATTTTTACTTTAGCCCTTGAAATTTATTTAATATAAGACATGAGAGAAATTTTGAATTTCTAATATTGAATTCTTGGCTCCAAATCATAAAGTCAAACCTCCAAGATGTCAAGTTGGTCTGCCCCTTTGGTTACACCCGTTCCAGCTACTAGGAGAGTATAAATAAAGGCTTTGACCTCCTCCAAGATAGAAATTTTATCATCATCTGTACAAGACAATTCAGATAATATGAGGAAAAGAAAAAGGATGAAATTTGAGGCTAAATAGAGAGGAAATCTAAGGAAGACTGAAATATATGAAGCACAAAATATTCATTTGATGAGTAAACTGAATCTTTGAGGTAAAAAAGTTGATGGGCAGAGGAATGAATCTGAGAAGACTCATTTCTTGAGCAGAGTACTGAATCTAAGAAAACCTATTTCTTGGGTAGAGGGTTGAATTATGGGCAAACCTATCTCTAAGAAGTTTGACCATAGTGATATTGTTGGTTAGTGTGACCTTGTTCTTCTCTAGAAGAATTTAGATGTATTTATCTTGAATTAATTTCTCTGAGGAAAAGGTTGTTGGGGTTTTCCCCCATGTGAGTTTTCCTAGGTTAAATTCTTGTGTCTCTTGTTTGGAGGTCTCTTTATTATCATACTGTCATTTTGTTTCTATTGTTGAGATCTTTTGAATGCAAGAAAAGTTTAACGTAATAAATATAAGAAGTAATTATCACTTAGAAGATCCTCTGAAAAATAAACACCTTAAAGCCCATATCGGAGTGCTTAAGTTCATAGGATGTGGAGGGTGTTAAGTAACAAAAATAATCTACCATCTAGCACAACCCTTTTCTTGATTTTGATATTTTTATTTTGTAATTCCATTTTAATAATTTATGTGGGATTAAGTTTGATGCATTTTTCAATGTATTTCTTCTAGTATTTCTCCAATGTATTTCTTTTAGTATTTTATGTGAATTTGTGATTAAATATTAGAAAAATAACATATTTTCGCTTATCTTTCGAAATTGGGTTAGTTTCTTGGTAATTACAAGAATAGAAAATTATTGTTATAATGCCATATTTTTATCACTTTCTCCAAATTTGTATTGTTCAATTCAAAACATTTTTACTCTCTTTTTTTTGTAAGTTTGGTAGTACCTTTCATTTTTTCTCCTTTTTCACCTTTTTCTTTTCTTTTTTCTTTTCATTTTTACTCCTTCCCGTTAAGGTGTTGAAGAACATATAAATAATGGTTGGTAGTAACTCTTGGTATGTATATTTATTTACATTTTGTTCCTATCCGTTTTTTATGTTATTTACATGAGTATTGCAATTGCATCCAAAAATTATGGAAGAAAAATGTGAGACAATTATCCACATGACATTATATTGTGCAAAGGTTGTAATAAGACTTTAAAGTTATGGTTAAATCAAATGTTTAAAAATAGTTTTTTTTTCTATAATATTGAAAAATAAATATTTTTTTTTCAATGTTAAACATTATAATAACTTGCATTATTCTATCTTAAACTAATAGTGGTCAACATGCAAATTAATTGCTAGAGTCTTGCCTTACTAATTAGAGTGTCTTCTTTATTCAAGAGGTTCCTTGGAGCATATGTTCGATTTTTGATGGAATAGAATAAAAAACCTCTTAATATTTCCTCACAGAGATTTTCATTTTCTAGTTTCACATGTAGCATGATTTAATTTAGATTTATGATGTTCTATTTAATTCACTTCATTAATTATTTGGAGATCAATCTTACTATGTGAGATCATGGTTGTATTTTTCTTATTTTCCTTTATGCAATTAGATTTTACAATTGTCTCGACATTGATGCAAATGTGTTTCCTTATGTGATTATAATTTTAAGCTCATAGATTAGTTTCTTTTCATAGCAATGATTCATGGAAACAAGAAGTGCCTAAATCATGCCAAGAGATAACTTGGTGACAACAATGACCTAGCAGCATGATCTATGTTCAAGTACATGAACATTTCCATAAATGACTAAGTTTGCTTTTGATTGATAAAGTGTGTTGTGCTTCATTTTCATAGTTAATTTATATTCATTAAATTATATTATAAATTATACTAAATAGAATATTGTTGTAGAAGATTTAGATCTTTAAGATTAAGTACTTAACTTCAACCTGATTTACAACATTTGCAGATAAAGTGAGGTATAATTCAATAAGGAATTTTCCTTTTGTTTCATTTATTTCATTTTACAAGTTTAAGAATTAATGGAATAAGCATTACACATTTTAGGTAAAGCATACTATTAATAGTCGAATTTTGCAGTTACATTGTTTGCATTTCACAAGTTTATGTACTCTTAATTGATAATAAAATGTTCCACAATTTATGCAAATAAATTACTAATAGAGGGCATGAGGAAACATAAACAAAATAATTGTGTTAAAAAATTACAGAATGATGTCAACTTGAAATTTGGAAGAAAGACTAAAATTAATGAAATTATGAAGTTAGGGGATTATCATTTGTAGGTCAATTTTAGGTAGAAGGATGAGCAGTGAATCACTAAAGTTATGAAAAATAATCCAAATTTGATCCCATTATCGGTTGCACTCATTAAAAAATGACCTAGATAAAAGGCCGGATGGTTTGGGTTTTCAAGATTGCTAACGAGGTTGCTTAAATTCTTCACAAATAGTGGAAGTGGCATTCACAATGATTTTTTCTAAAAATAATGGCATGTAAACTTCAATGCTTGCTCTACTCAAGTGGATATCTACCAAGTTTGGGCCAGAATTTTAGGGCTCCCTTTAATTCCATGGTAAAAGGAAGTATTGGAGGAAATGAGAATGCCCTCAACATTTTTTATGAAGTTGACTTGTCTTTTTATGACTCAAGGTATTTTGGATTGGCTTTTATACTTGCAGATTTAGAGATAGTGAGTGCTTAGAAGAGACTATGGAAATATGAAGAGGTATATACTTATTTCATCTCACCTTAGACTATGAAGCAACACCTTTTGAGTGTGGTAAATTCCACAATTATAGGCATGTAGCAGTTATTGTATTTATCCAAGTTATAGGAAGATATGGGTTCAAAAGAAGCAATCAAGATATATGGAGGAGGAAAGGGAAGGAACATTCCAAAAATCTAGTACAAAGGAGAATTTGGGGTATAAGGTGACTTTTGGTCGTCCTCTGGATGCACTTTTAGAAGCTAAAAACTAATATTTGAAGACAAGCTAGCATAAGTATCTATGTTTGGATGCAAATAGTGACAAAAAGTGATGCAGGGGCATTAGACACTGGCCAGAAATGTAGGAGGTTTTGTCCACATGTTGTGGCTAGGGGAGTTCGAATTCATCGAATTGTAACAGCTAGGTGTCAATACCTTAGCTGACTGTTTCATTTAGACTAGTTAGAGTCCATAGAAGTCGAATAGGTTTGGATTCGATCTATCTGTCTTGTTTCAGTTAATTGAATAATTGTAATTAGGCTTTTGGTTTTCCTAAACGGTCCTCGCAGAGGAACCGAATAGACAAATGTTTATGTATATAAATGTAATCCCTCGGATGTATTAAGAGAGAAGGAGGAGGAAAAGGAGAGAGTTTTCTACAATAAAATCTGGATGTTGATAAATTGTTTCTGTTGAATAGAATTCAGTGCTCATGGATTCTCAATTTAAGTTGAATTGACATTGTGTGCAGAATTTGTTGAATATGGTCCCTGTGTAATCTCTATATTTCTCTATATTTGGTTTCTCGTGAATTGTTTGGATAAACTCTGTGAACTAATTCCCATACGTAGACGGGGTTCTGTGTAGAAAATCCATCGTCTTTGAACTCTGATTAAGGATAGTAGAAATCTCGTTTAAATAAGTGATAAATTTGATTTACGGTCAATTGGAATCCTGACCCGAGGTCAGACTTAAGTTAGTGAATACGGGGGACAGCGTAACCAGACTTGAAACGTGGTCAAACCCTTTTCCAAAAACCGCGAGTGGATTTTCTGAGCCGGATTGCCCATATCGCACCGCTTTTGTGGAGCAAGCGGTTTTCTCCATTCGCGAGCGATTCCATAGAGTCGTTGACACGTGGCGTCGGCAAAGTTCCAAAACCACCTTTCAATGTGCGCCATCGCACGTTAATGTTCGACCAAGGAGGCCGAGCGATATGCGTATATGCCGTCGATCTGGAGACTTGCTATCTAACGGTGATCGCACGCTGGACTTGCCCGAAGTTTAATAAGAGGTACAACGTATGTATTTCATTGAACTCTGCGATATATATATGTGGGCCCAGAATATATTAAGGTCGTTTATTTAAGGAGCATCGGATATTAATACAAAGTTCCGAAGGGTTAACCATTTGTTATAAGGTTCGGTGGTAGAATATAAAGTTGAGAGAGATATATTTTAAATTTTCAAAGGTTGTCGTTTATGTTTATTTGATAAATAAAACCAAATAAGTTGGGAAGACCACGTGGCGAAGAACCAAGTTAATCAAGAGCATATGCTGACAGAGGGATATTAGCAGACCAGCTCTCCTTGGGGGCGACTTTCAGTTTTTTTGCTGTCATTTGTGGTATCAGAGCTATTGTTTCAGAGTTGTTTTTGCAGAGAGCTGACATGGCAATCCGAGTGGGTAGAGGTGCTGGAAGAAGAAGACCTGTTGCTAACGCAGAGGTGTTGGGGATGTTGCAGAGGGTCGAGGACAGAATGGATGCCATGGAGCAAAGACAGCCCAGAGACCCTGAAGACATCAATGAACCTGAAACAGAAGAAGCGGAAGAAAATGTTGAAATTCCTCCTGACTTGAGGCTCCTCAAAACTGTTCTTGGGTCTACAGTTAAGCCCAGAATTGAAGTGTCGAGTTATGCAGGGGGACTGAATCCAAAAGAACTAGTAGACTAGATTAATGAATTGAACAAGTGCTTCGATTATGAAGAAATAAGCGAAGATAAAAAGGTCAAGTTTGCAGTAACAAAGCTGAAAGGACATGCTGCACTTTGGTGGGATGGAGTGCATGCAGAAAGGAGGAGAGTTGGCAAGCAACCTATCAAAAGCTGGACCAGAATGATGGCTAAATTAAAAGGTAAATTATTGCCTAGTGATTATCATTTGACATTGTATAGGCAAATGCAGAACCTGAGTCCGAGGTTGCTGACAGTAAAGGAATACACAGAGGAATTCTACAGAGTAAGCATAAGAGCTGGACAATTTCAGGACACACTTGAGAAGACTGCCAGATATGTGAATGGTCTCAAGCTGGAGATCCAAGATGAGATAGGTCTTCTGTCTCCCAAGACAGTGGAAGAGGCCTACCAGATGGCCTTGAAAGCAGAGGAGAAACTCCTAAGGAAACAGTCTACCAAGAAGAGAGGTACTTTCCGTGGAAAGGGAAGTCAGGGTGGTAGAGGAAAGCCTACTACACCCAGGGATGGAGCTAACAGTAGCTCACCTCAGAATGCATCTACAGAGGATGATGCAAGGGGCAGAAGGGGTTCTTACAGAGGAAAAGGAAGAGGACGCAGAGACAGAGGCAGAGGTAGAGATTTGAGGTGTTATAGATGTCAGCAAGTGGGACATAAGCACTATGAGTGTCCAGAGAATGTGGGTGCTGGCCCAAGAAATTATGTTGTTGCCCAGGTTGAAGAAGAGGCAGAAATTGAAGAAGAAATTCTTCCAGAGAGTGGAGAATCCTTGGTGGTAAATAAGGTCCTATTGAAGCAAGCCAAAGAGGTCACTGAACCTGCACAAAGGAAGACCTTGTTTAGGAGCATATGTAAGGTCCAAGGGAAATGCTGCCAGCTAGTCATTGATAGTGGCAGCACAGAAAATCTGGTTTCCACTGAGGTGATAGAGAAGTTGAAGTTGAAGACAAGGGAGCATCCAACTCCCTACAGGGTGTCCTGGTTGCATAAAGGGCACCAGCTGGTTGTAAAAGAACAATGTGAGATAGAACTGCAAATGGGAAAATACAAGGACAAAGTTTTGTGTGAGGTAATGCCCATGGATGTGTGTCATATATTGCGGGGTAGGCCTTGGCAGTTTGACAGAGCAGCAGTGCATGATGGTAAGAAGAACACTTACAAGTTCTTCAAATATGGGGTACATCATACATTGATACCCATGGAAGAAGGAGAGCCATACAGCAGAGTGATTGATCCAAAGACCTTGTTGCTGAGCGGGAAGGAATATCTGCAGCAGATAGAAGAGGAAGAGGTAAGTTTTGCTTTAGTTTTCAAGCCTAAAGTAGTTCTTACTTCTACTAATATTTCTGATTTTCCAGTAGAAATCCAAGAGATGTTAGACAATTATTGTGACATTATTGTGGATGATTTATCTGATGAGGCGCTGACACCCATGAGAAAGATCAACCATCAGATAGATTTTATCCCTAGTTCAAATCTGCCAAATAAGGTAGCCTACAGAATGACTCCCAAGGAAAATGAGGAAATCAGGAGACAAGTACAGGAATTGGTGGACAAGGGGCTGATCAGAGAAAGTTTGAGTCCATGTGCAGTACCAGCAGTATTGAGCCCAAAGAAATATGGAGGCTGGAGGATGTGTATTGATTCCAGAGCAATCAATAAGATCACAATCAGGTACAGATTCCCTTTGCCCAGAGTTGAGGATTTAATGGACTGTTTGATTGGTGCTAAATATTTTTCAAAGATAGATTTAAAAAGTGGATACCATCAGATTAGAATAAGAGAGGGTGATGAGTGGAAAACTGCCTTTAAAACAAATGAAGGATTATATGAATGGATGGTAATGTCTTTTGGGTTGTCAAATGCACCTAGCACTTTCATGAGACTTATGAATGAAGTATTGAAAGAATTCATTGGTAAGTTTGTGATAGTGTATCTGGATGATATATTAGTTTTCAGCAGAACTAAAGAATAACATTTAAGGCATCTAAATCATGTCTTGAAAAAGCTACACCAAGAGAAACTGCTGATAAATTTAAAGAAATGTTCATTCATGAAAGAAGAGTTGGTGTATTTGGGTTTTGTTGTTTCTGCAGAAGGATTGAAGATGGACCCAGAAAAGGTTAAGGAAATTGTGGAGTGGCCTCCACCCAGGAATGTTTTTGAGGTAAGAAGTTTCCATGGACTTGCCAGTTTTTACAGGAAGTTTATAAGAAACTTCAATAAGATCAATGCACCCATAATTGAGACAATAAAGAAGAGAAACCAGCCATTTAAGTGGACTGCTGAAGCAGAAAAAAACTTTAAACTTTTGAAGCAAAAGATAACTGAGAAGCTTGTTTTGATTCTGCCTGATTTTACTAAACCATTTCAAGTAAAGTGTGATGCCAGTGGGGAAGCCATTGGAGCTGTGTTGAGTCAGGATGATAGGCCTGTGGCATATTTCAGTGAAAATTTGAATGACACCAGAAGAAAGTATTCCTCTTATGAGAAGGAATTCTATACAATTGTTCAGGCACTAAAGAAGTGGAGACATTATTTGATGTCCAGGGAATTTGTATTGTATTCTGACAATCATGCTTTGCAGTATATTGTACAGCAGCCCAAGTTGAAGCATAAGCATGCCAAATGGGTTGAGTATCTCCAAGGTTTTAATTTTGTTTTGAAACACATAAGTGGCCAAGAAAATAAAGTAGCTGATGCTTTGAGTAGGAGGCACATGCTTGTTCAAGAAACTAATTTTGAAGTTGTAGGGTTTGATTTTCTCAAAGAATTGTATAAAACATATTCATATTTTAAGGAAGCATTTGAGGCATGTTGTAACCCTATTTTAACAGATAGAATCCAGTGGCTGGATTATTTCTTGCAGGAGGACTTGTTATTCAGAAGAAGCCAACTGTGTGTACCAAAATGTTCCATGAGAGAAAATTTGATCAAAGAGAAGCATAGTGGTGGACTTGCTGGACACTTTGGTACTGATAAGACTTATGAGCAGCTGAGTCGCTTCTATTTCTGGCCCAGGATGAGAGTAGAAGTAGATAAGTTTGTGAAGAATTGCAAGATCTGTCAATATGCTAAAGGAAGGAGCCAGAATGCAGGATTGTACACTCCCTTGCCTATTCCAGACAGGCCTTGGGACATGGTGAGTATGGATTTTGTTCTAGGATTTCCCAAGACTCAGAGAGGGAATGATGCAATCTTTGTTGTAGTGGACAGATTCTCCAAAATGGCACATTTTATTCCATGCTATAAAACTAGTGATGCCACCCATGTTGCTAACTTGTTTTTCAAAGAAGTTGTTAGATTGCATGGGTTGCCCAAGAGTATTGTTTCAGATAGAGACACCAGATTTGTGGGTCACTTTTGGAGGACAATGTGGAAGAAACTTGGTACCGAACTGAGTTTTAGCTCAGCTTATCATCCTCAGACTGATGGACAAACTGAGGGGGTGAATAGGAGTCTGGGAAATTTGTTGAGAAGTCTTGCAGGAGAGCATCCCAAGTAGTGGGACCATATTTTTCCCCAGGAAGAATATGAATATAATGACTCACCAAATAGGAGCACAGGGAAGAGCCCATTCCATATTGTTTATGGAATGCACCCCAGAGGAATATCAGAGTTAAGAAATCTGGGAAGGGCAGAACTGAGAAGCGCAGATGATGAAGAATTTGCTTCAGAGATTCAAGCCATACGTGAACAAGTGAAATAGAAACTACAAGGCAGCAGCATCAAATACAAAGGCAGAGCAGACTTGAGCAGAAAGGAAGTTCATTTTGAAGTAGGAGATTTGGTTTTGGCACACTTGAGAAAGGAGAGATTCCCAAAGAAGCAGTATAACAAACTGAAGTTCAAAAAGATTGGGCCATGCAAGATACTTAGAAATTTTTCTGCAAATGCTTATGAGATTGAATTACCTCCTGATGTTGGAATATCTCCCATTTTTAATGTTGCAGATTTGTACAAGTATGAAGATGATGGTGCAGAAGAAATATCAGCAGACAAGGAACGGATTGAGTGGAAGGAACATCTACCTCCAACACAATCATTGCAACCAGAGAAGATATTGGACAAAAGAGTGTTCAAGAGGACCAGAGGACAAGAGTAATTTCAGTACTTGATCAAATGGAAGGACAAGCCAGAGGAAGATGCCACTTGGATGACTGAAGGAATGTTGCAGAAGATAGGCAGATCAGTGGAAGAGCTCATGGACAGGAGCCCGTGAAGAAATTTGCCCTCGGGAGTCTGATGCAGGGGCATTAGACACTAGCCAGCAATGTAGGAGGTTTTGTCCACATGTTGTGGCTAGGGGAGTTCGAATTCATCGAATTGTAACAGCTAGGTGTCAATACCTCAGCTGATTGTTTCATTTAGACTAGTTAGAGTCCATAGAAGTCGAATAGGTTTGGATTCGATCTATCTGTCTTGTTTCAGTTAATTGAATAATTGTAATTAGGCTTTTGGTTTTCCTAAACAGTCCTCGCAGAGGAACCGAACAGAAAAATGTTTATGTATATAAATGTAATCCCTCATATGTATTAAGAGAGAAGGAGGAGGAAAAGGAGAGAGTTTTCTGCAATAAAATATGGATGTTGAGCAATTGTTTCTGTTGAATAGAATTCAGTGCTCATGGATTCTCAATTTAAGTTGAATTGACATTGTGTGCAGAATTTGTTGAATATGGTCCCTGTGTAATCTCTGTATTTCTCTATCTTTGGTTTCCCGTGAATTGTTTGGATAAACTCTGTGAACTAATTCCCATACGTAGACAGGGTTCCGGGTAGAATATCCATTGTCTTTGAACTCTGATTAAGGATAGTAGAAATCTCGTTTAAATAAGTGATAAATTTGATTTACGGTCAATTGGAATCATGACCTGAGGTCAGACTTGAATTAGTGAATACAGGGGACAGCGTAACCAGACTTGAAACGTGGTCAAACCCTTTTCCAAAAACCGCGAGTGGATTTGCTAAGCCGGATTACCCATATCGCACCGCTTTTTTGGAGCAATCGGTTTTCTCCATTCGCGAGCGATTCCATAGAGTCGTCGACACATGGCGTCGGCGAAGTTCCAAAACCTCCTTTCAATGCGTGCCATCGCACGTTAATGTTCGACCAAGGAGGCCGAGCGATGTGTGTATATGTCGTCGATCTGGAGACTTGCTATCTAACGGTGATTGCACGCTGGACTTGCCCGAAGTTTAATAAGAGGTACAACGTATGTATTTCATTGAACTCTGCGATATATATATGTGGGCCCAGAATATATTAAGGTTGTTTATTTAAAGAGCGTCGGATATTAATACAAAGTTCCGAAGGGTTAACCATTTGTTATAAGGTTCGGTGGTAGAATATAAAGTCGAGAGAGATATATTTTAAATTTTCAAAGGTTGTCGTTTATGTTTATTTGATAAATAAAACCAAAGAAGTTGGGAAGACCACGTGGCAAAGAACCAAGTTAATCAAGAGCATATGCTGACAGAGGGATATTAGCAGACCAGCTCTCCTTGGGGGCGACTTTCAGTTTTGTTGATGTCAAAAAGGATTTCTCAGCACAAGTAAATCTTTATAGTCTCCTTTAAATAAAATAATTTCCTTTGAAAATTTGATTTTGGGGAGATTAGATGTAGAAAACAAAGGTTTGGAACCCTTGAGTGCCTTTTTTCCTGTCCTTTTTGGAATAAAAGACATAATCCCCCAGCCTCTCATTATTTTTCTTGGGATAGAGGAATCTGAATTAGTTAAGATTTTGCTAACATGGTCTTCTACCGACTTGTGTATGTTATAAAATACTTCAAAGACATTTTGTGTAGAAATATGATAGAATTACAACTGCTCTAGGTTTCAAACTGAAAAATAAGAGACACAATTCTACTCTACTGATCCGCGAAATGGAAATCACAATTTAAAACAACATGCATAAACATGCAATAATAAAAACCACAATACACAGTGATTTCTAGGGGAACCCAACTGAGAAAAACCCCTCAAGCCTCTTTGCATTAATCAGTTGAATAGATAAACTATTACAATTGCTTGCTCCAAGTCTAAGCTCAACCTGCAAAAGAATAATTGTTCCCTTTGCTCAATGAAAAACTCTGGCCAACACTTAGCCAAATATTTTCTCACCTAGCCTCCTATTTCCTTGTGAAAATCCTGAAGAAATTAGCCCCAAAAAGATAGGAATTTCCTCCAATTTGAATGTTAAATTCCCAAGAATTGATCTCCTGGCCTCATGCAACACCTGTACACTCAAGCTAGTATACAAATCATGTTACACTGCCTTATCATCTCCACTTCAACACTGGAAATCGAATTCCTTGCATGCATTAGCTATTTTGGGTTGACTAATGAGCTAACTGACATATCTCTGAGTTAGACTATTGTCCCACTGCACAACTGACCTTCAACTCACTCAATCGATAGTTAGAGGTCAGTTAACTGAATACAATTGAAAACAACTAAATTGGATTACTAAAAATTAGCAATCACACATGCATAACTGAACTCCAAAGCCTCTAACTCTAATTTACAGAGCTAACTGGCTGACAAGATCCATGTCACACTAATTAACTGCCTCCAAGTTGTCCTGTTGATGTAGAAATTCGATTTACTCAATTTGACTTAGGCTAAATTCAAATTGAGCCTTTCTTGCTACATTTTTTCAACACTCTTACTTAGAAATAAAGGGATTTTTCACCACCCTTATCCTTCCCTGTGGAATTCGAAATTACCCCTTGACAATGCCTTTTTTAATATGTCAGCATCTTGCTCCACAGTTGGAATGTATTGTAGCAACATAATTATATTATGCACACATTCTAGAAAATGATGATACTGAATATCAATGTGCTTGGACCTGTCATGAAATATCGGATTCTCAGAGAGCTTAATGCAACTCTGGTTATCACAATATATCACTGTCGGATCCATCTCCTGACTGAAAATTCCCAAAGTATTTTCCTCATCCATGTGGCCTCACATGCTGCTTGACTTGCAACCATTTATGAAACCTCTGTTGAGTTGAGTGCCATAGAACTCTGCTTCCTGTTGTACCAAGAAATAGTTGTGGATCCAACACTGAAGATAGCACTTGAAGTACTTTTCATGTCTTATGGACTCCCTGCCCAATCTGCATCAGTGAAGCCTTGAAGCTTCACTCCCTCTATGCTCTTGTACCGTAATCCATACTCGGTAGTGCCTTTGAGGTACCAGAACACATGCTTTGTTGCCTTCAAATACAACTTGGTAGGCCTCACCATAGGTTGACTCAACTGGTTTACTACATAGCACATGTCAGGTCTTGTGTTCACAAGATACATCAAAGACCCCACAAGTTTCCTGTAAATGGTAGCATCAACCTCTTCACCTGAAGTGGCATTCTCCTTCCTCTAGTTGGTAACTAGAGGTGTGTCCATGGGCTTACAATTCTCCATGTGAAATCTCTGAAGTATTTCAGAGGCATATTTCCCCTGAGACACAAACAATTCACGATCACCCTGCCATACTTCTAGCTCGAGGAAGTAATGCATTAATCCCATGTCTTTAATCTCAAATTCACTCGTAAGATCCTCTTTTCAAGAGCAGATGAACTGCTCATCACATGTCAATATTAAATCATCAACATACAAATCAAGAATAAGGAACTTACCATTTAGCACAATGTGATAAAGGTTCGCATCTGCTTCACTTTTGGTGAAGCCCAATCCACTAAGTTAATTGTTGACCCAAGTGTACCATGCTCGGGGTGCCTGTTTGAGACCATACAATGCTATCATGAGTCTGCACACATGCAACTCTCGATCATAAGTCTGAAATCACTCTCGCTGCTCTATGTAAATTTCCTTCTCAACAACATCGTTGAGAAAGGCGGTCTTCACATCCATCTCGTGGATTTTCCACCCCATCCACACAACCAATACTAGAATGGATTTGATTAAGGAATATCTTGCAATTGTTGCAAAATTTTCCTCATAGTCCACTCCCTTTATCTAAGAAAATCCTTTGCCCACAAATCTGGCCTTGTACTTCTCAATGTTGTTGTTAGCTACGTGCTTCACTTTGTAGATCCATATCAAACCAACCATTGATTTCCCTTTTGGTCTCGACACCACCTCCCATTAATTGTTCTTCATGATGGATTCATATTCTTCCACCATGACATCAACCCAAACAAGTTGAGAAACTTCTTCCTCAAATGAAGAAGTTTTTGTCTCAATGTGCTCTGTCATGAGAGCCATGTAACTAGTGTACCTATCAAGTGACCTCCTCTGCCTGCATTGTGATGTGCGGGCTCCCACATTCTCCCTTGCATCCTAGAATAATCTATTATATTCTATGGTTCTATTTCTCCCCTCTTTGGAAGATTACGGTTGAGTGGGTGCGTCCATTCTGCCTCTTGTCTTCTCCGCTGCATGTGGCTGCTCCACAACCTCCTGAAGCTCATCTTGAGGCTCCTCCTTTGGAGCCAGAAGCTCCTGCTATGGTGGGATACTCAAATCTTGTTCGAGAGAGCATCACATAGCCTTCTCCTCATCAAACTTGACATCTCTCCTCACAAATGTCATTCTCAGTGAAGGTTAATACGCCCGGTGACTGTGTGGAGTTTCGGTGTATCCTACAAAAACTACCAACTCTGTTATAGGCTAAATTTTCTTCCTCAAATCCTTGGAGACATGACCATAAATTGAAGCTCCAAAATTTTTGAAATGAGACACATCAAGCTTTCTCCCAGAGAAAGCTTCGTCCGATGTGATCATACCAAGTATTTTATGAGGACTCAAGTTATGCAAGTAGACTGCAGTGTTGCATGCTTTTGCCTATAGATGTAATGGCAACCTCTGATCATGCAACATGGTCATTGCTGCTCCCACTATGCTCATGTTATTCCTCTTAGCTACCCCATTCTACTGTGGGTTGTGGGGTGTTATCATTTCCCTTCAAATACCTTCTTTCACAAATAAATGCTTGAAGGCATGAAAAGAAAATCACCTTTGTTATCTCTCCTGAGAGCCTTCACTTTCTTCCCAGTCTCCTCAACCAATGCCTTGAATTCAACAAATTTTGAGAAAACTTCATCCCTCTTCTGCATGAAGAAGATGCAACATTTTATAGATAAATCATCAATAAAAATAGCATAGTACTTATGTTTTATTGTGGAGGTTGTAAAAAAGGGTCCATAAATATCAAAGTGGACTTGCTCCAACATTGCATCTGTTATGCCTATTTCAATAACGGAAATTAGATTTGACATATTTCCCCAATGTTCATCCCTTGCAAACATCATGATGGTCAAGAGAGCCTTTAGGGAGACTAGCGGTAATTTGTTGCATGATTTTTCAGGCACCATGGTGTAGATGACACAATCTATTGTGCCAAAGTTCTCCAACATCTCGACTCTACACTTTTTTTCGCCTTACTACTCAATGCAGTGCAATCTCCCACCTCAAGTTCATATAGGTTCATCACTCGAACCCCGATCTGCTTCACTTGCCTAGTAGCTATGTGTCTCATAAATACTTTTCCTTTACTGAAAATAACATCATAGCCATGATCCTCCAATGCTATTACAAAGATCGAGTTCTTCTTCAACCCAAGTACAAACATAACATCTTTGAGGCGAAGAAGAGAAGCTTTATCCCTCTCAAAGGTGACAATACCAATTCTTATAGCATTGTACCTCCCATCATCCCCTATTTCGATATGCATATGGAGATCCTTCTCCTCCAGGCTACTAAAAAACTCATTTCACTCTTTCATATGGAATGAGACACTTAAATTAAGGTACCATACACTCCTCGTAATAGTGTTGGCCATGCATGCTATTAGGGTGAAGTCTAATTTGAATTATGAAGCCATTGCTTCACCTCTTGCTCCTCCTGAAGGTTTCTTGGTAGACTTCTTGTGCAGACACTTTGTTGCATAGTGTCTGAATTCGTGGCAATGGAAACATTTTATCTTGCTTTTATTTCTTCTTACCATTATTTTGGCTAGATTCATGTTGGCTTGGGTTCTTCTTTCTTTTGCCCTTCTTCCCCTTTCCAACCAATGCAAAATTCTCTTCATCCTCAACTCTAAATGATGTCCCATCTTTGGTACTTCTCTTGAACTCTTCTTGAACCAATTTAGACCACAACCTTTTCCAATTCGGCAATTTGTCCCTTCGATTCACAGAGTCTTGATAGCTATGCCAAGATTTTGGAAGTCCTAGAAGATCTAGGTTCACCATGTTTAGGTTTCACATAATATAAGAAACTCTAACAAGAATATTTGATGTTCCTTAAATAGAATAATTTTATTCAATACTAATATTTAATGTTTTATAAATTTTACTTAACCGTATATTTTTTATTAGTTATATCTTTTCAAAATCCTTGAAAAAATCAAAAGTTTATATAATTATATATATAAAAAAAAAAAAAAAAAAAAAAAAAAAAAAAAAAACTTTTCCAAATTAATAATATATAATTTTTGGCATCAACATTTCAAAACCTATAGTGTGTGGGGTTCATCATCATGTATATATAATTATACTAGAAAAACTTTTTTTCAATCATTATAAATCACAAAAATCTAAATTCAAAAAAATTATATAATTTTTACACAATAAATTTTAAATTTTAAATAAAATTTAAAACTACTTTTATTTTTAATTCATCATCATCATCATGTATATATAATTATACTAGAAAAACTTTTTTTCAATCATTATAAATCACAAAAATCTAAATTCAAAAAAATTATATAATTTTTACACAATAAATTTTAAATTTTAAATAAAATTTAAAACTACTTTTATTTTTAATTTATCATATCACCCACACAACCCAATTTTCAATTTTTAATTTATTCTTGACCTATCACACCCAACCACATTTTTAAAACTCTTTAAATCTTACTATTAATAAAATACATTTACATTATCACACCCAACCACATTTTAAAATTTTTAAAACTTACCATTAATAAATTACATTTACATTATAAAACATTATCACATCCAACTATATTTCAAAACTTACCATTAATAAATTACATTTACATTATAAAACATTAGTCCTAACTCAATTATCATAAATTTATACTTGGCATATCATACCCAACGTCAAGGGCTCATTTTTCCGCCATGCCGTTGATCTGACGGTCGTGAGTGGCCCGTCCATCCTCCTACGGATCGAGTTTTCATAAAGGAATTCTCTGCAAGAAATCTCACGGTACTCCACGAAATCTTACTTTTTACATTTTTTATTTTAAATAAATTACTTAAATTATTAAAAAGGTAACTTCTTAAATTTGAGTTGGATTGGTTTGGTGCCCACAAGCATATATACTTTTATACTTTTCCTATGCAACGAAGTGAAGTCTTCTTTCGCATGAAAAGCCTATTTGTACTTGTTTCTTTACGGTGAAGATTTTTATTTTTTTCTTCTTTGTATTTGATTAAAAGTATTTTTTTTTAAATTATCTTTGCAATAAAACAATTTTATTTATAAAAATAATTTTAATTAATTAAATGTAAATACAAATTTTTAAGAAAAACAAAATATAAAACAAAGTTTCCTTTTGAAAAATCATTTTCTCATATTCATTTTGATCTCAAAATTCTTTGTTTTTAATAACTCTTTCATCTTTAATGTTTTTTGTTTTTTTTTTTTCAATTATTATATTAATTTCCAAAAGTATCTACAATTTTATTTTTGCTATTTTTTATTAACAATTTCTTTTCATAAATATTTTTCACTTTTTAAGTTAATGTTATGGAATTGGATTAGGTTAACAAATTTTTTATTTTTTTTTAAATAAGTTAATTACATGTGAGTTGTGAAGGTTGGCTTAATTGGTTGATTCTTCATCATTACAACATTTTTGTTATTGAGAGGTCATGGGTTCAATACAACACTTTTGCTATTGAGAGGTCATGGGTTCAATTCCCTTAACACTCTTGGGGCCAAACTTCGTAGTAGTTGAACCGACAAGAAGTGATCTTTCAAGAGAATTCCTAATGATTCATAATGATTTTTCAAGAGAATTCTTTCGGTAAATTACATTTCAATTTTTCCGGTCAACATGTTTCGAACCACTAAGTAGGGTTCATCATCAATGATGATGATGAACCACACTTATTGGTTTGAAACATATCGACTAGAAAAAATGAAATGTGATTTACCAGAAGAATTGTCTTGAAAAATCATTATGAATCACAGAAGTTTGCAGTGATCCCTTTGGGCGGATCTGCTCGTACAAATATTTCATTAATGCAGTGGTAAGAGATCTTCAAGGTCTTTGAACCACATGATTAAAAAAAATATCATTATTTATTATTTCTTTAAATATCAATTAGGCTTAATTATGGCAATTAAAAGGAAGAGTTATTTTTTCACATGAAATCAATTTCTCCAAATGACATAATAAACTTTCAATAAATTTTTAATACAAATTTGGTTGATTATATATATATATATATATATATATATATATATATATATAGTCATGCCCTACTTTGGACTCGAAATGTCTCCGTAGATTGCATCTACAACAACATAAGAGAGATTCAAGAATAGTAGATGTGGAATCTATGCCTATCACGGAGGAGGAAGTAATGGATTATTTGAATGACACATTGGAGGGCCAGGAAATATGGACCAATATGTTGTATTGCACACCTAAAGACACAACAAATATTTGGAGGCCTCCTGTGGTCACATCCATTGGAGGAAGAGATTATGGCCATCATAAATGAAATGTCACAAGCTCTATCTAACCAATGTACGAAGGTCGATGCTCGATCAAGGAATGGGGTGATAGGACTAGATGATGTTACTCTTGAGCTTCTTTTTAATGCAAGGTAGGTACACCACTTGTGATGCATGTCAAATCAAATATAGACTTTAATCCAATGATAAAAGAGGACAAGGGTTTAATTCAGTGTCATGATGATGTTGAAGCAATGTTTCCTCTAGTTGATACATCATAGATTTCAAAATCCCTTAATTGAGCCTAGATTTATTAGAGAATTATTAAAACTCATACATTTGAGTGGTTCCTCATGCTGAATTTTGTAGCTATGGTCGATATTCATAATTAATATTTTAGCCCTTGAATTATGTAAGACACGTTCTTCATGTTATTTTTACTTCAACGCTTGAAATATAATTAACATAAAACCTGTTATTCCTGTTAGTTTCAAAAGAAAATTTTGAATTTCTAATATTGAATTCTTGGCCCCAAATCATAAAATTGGCACTCCAAGAAGTAAGGTCAACCTACCCCTTTGGTCACGCCCATTTGGCCTCTTAGAAGAGTATAAATAAAGGACTCGACCTCCTCCAAGAGATAACTTTGATCATCATCTACACTAGACAATTTGGATCATTTAAAGACGAAATTTGAGGCTAAATAGAGATACGAAATCTAAGGAATATTGAAATATCTAAGGCCGAAAATATTCATTTGATGAGTTGGCCTAATCTCTGAGGTATACGAGTTCTTGGGTAGAGGACCGAATCTGAGCAGACTCATTTCTTGGGTAGAGGACTGGATCTGAGAAAACCTATATCTTGGGCAGAGGGCCGAATTATGGGCAGACCTATCTCTAGGTAGTTTGACCAGGTTTGACCATATTGATATTGTTGGTCAATTTGACCTTGTTATTGGCAAGAATAATTTAGATGTATCTCTATTTAATTGAATTATTTCTTTAGGGAAAAGTTAGGTCATGGGTTCAATACAACACTTTTGCTATTGAGAGGTCATGGGTTCAATTCCCTTAACACTCTTGGGGCTAGACTTCGTAGTAGTTGAGCCGACAAGAAGTGATCTTTCAAGAGAATTCCTAGTGATTCATAATGATTTTTCAAGAGAATTCTTCCGGTAAATTACATTTCAATTTTTCCGGTCAACATGTTTCGAACCACTAAGTAGGGTTCATCATCAGACATGATGATGAACCACACTTACTGGTTTGAAACGTATCGACTAGAAAAATTGAAATGTGATTTACTAGAAGAATTCTCTTGAAAAATCATTATGAATCACAGAAGTTTGCATTCTGAGGAAGCAATCCCTTTGGGCGGATCTGCTCGTACAAATATTTCATTAATGTAGCGGTCACAGATCTTCAAGGTCTTTGAACCACATGATTAAAAAAATATATCATTATTTATTATTTCTTTAAATATCAATTAGGCTTAATTATGGCAATTAAAAGGAAGAGTTACTTTTTCACATGAAATCAATTTCTCCAAATGACATAATAAATTTTTAATAGGAATTTGGTTGATTATATATATATATGGTCATGCCCTACTTTGGACTTGAAATGTCTTCGTAGATTGCATCTACAACAACATAAGAGAGATTCAAGAATAGTAGATGTGGAATCTATGCCTATCACGGAGGAGGAAGTAATGGATTATTTGAATGACACATTGGAGGGCCAGGAAATATGGACCAATACGTTGTATTGCACACCTAAAGACACATCAAATATTTGGAGGCCTCCTGTGGTCACACCCATTGGAGGAAGAGATTATGGCCATCATAAATGAAATGTCACAAGCTCTATCTAACCAATGTACGAAGGTCGATGCTCGATCAAGGAATGGGGTGATAGGACTAGATGATGTTACTCTTGAGCTTCTTTTTAATGCAAGGTAGGTACACCACTTGTGATGCATGTCAAATCAAATATAGACTTTAATCCAATGATAAAAGAGGACAAGGGTTTAATTCAGTGTCATGATGATGTTGAAGCAATGTTTCCTCTAGTTGATACATCATAGATTTCAAAATCCCTTAATTGAGCCTAGATTTATTAGAGAATTATTAAAACTCATACATTTGAGTGGTTCCTCATGCTGAATTTTGTAGCTATGGTCGATATTCATAATTAATATTTTAGCCCTTGAATTATGTAAGACACATTCTTCATGTTAGTTTTACTTCAACACTTGAAATATAATTAACATAAAATCTGTTATTCGTGTTGGTTTCAAAAGAGAAATTTTGAATTTCTAATATTGAATTCTTGGCCCCAAATCATAAAATTGGCACTCCAAGAAGTCAGGTCAACCTACCCCTTTGGTCACGCCCATTTGGCCTCTTAGAAGAGTATAAATAAAGGATTCGACCTCCTCCAAGAGAGAACTTTGATCTTCATCCACACTAGACAATTTGGATCATTTAAAGACGAAATTTGAGGCTAAATAGAGAGACGAAATCTGCGGAATATTGAAATCTCTAAGGCCGAAAATAGTCATTTGATGAGTCGGCCTAATCTCTGAGGTATACGAGTTCTTGGGTAGAGGACCGAATCTGAGCAGACTCATTTCTTGGGTAGAGGACTGGATCTGAGAAAACCTATATCTTGGGCAGAGGGCCAAATTATGGGTAGACCTATCTCTAGGTAGTTTGACCAGGTTTGACCATATTGATATTGTTGGTCAATTTGACCTTGTTATTGGCAAGAATATTTTAGATGTATCTCTATTGAATTGAATAATTTCTTAGGGAAAATTTTATTGGTTTTTCCACGAGTGGGTTTTCCCAGTGTATATTCTTGTGTCTCTTGTTTGGTTGTCTCTTATGATCCTCTCGAAATTTTGTTTCAACTGTTGAGATCTTCTATGTAATTTCTTTATAATGAATTTGAATACAAGAAAAGGTTAACGTAAGAAATCATAAGAAGTAATTATCAGTTATAAGATCCTATGAAAATTTGACATGGTATCAGAGCATGGTTCAAAAGAAGCATCCTTGAAGAAGCCCTTATCCAAATCTATATTTTCAAATGTATATGTTTTGGCAAAGTTTAATTGTGAGGAACGAAGCGCTAGGTACAATATTAAACCAGGACGAACCCTGACTAAGGAAGACCACATGAGAAGACCTTAGTCCAAACCTTAGTTTGAGTTTCAGAAGGTCGAGGATACCTCGGTTTTTGTTGCAAGAAGGTTGAAAGGCCTCAGGACTAGTAGTAGAAGGACGAGAAAACTTAGACATGGCCTCAAAGAATCTAAAATGGCTTAGTTAATGGAAAAGGCCACCTTGAAATTTCTTTTGGTTTCCTTTTGTCGTATAAACAAGTCACAGATTTGACTAATGTTTCTTAGGACCTTTTTATCATGTTCACAAGAACTTGGAACATATCGTGGTTTTATGATGATATCACCTCATCATCAAGGAGAAACAATGTTAATAAGAGAATGAACTTGTGATGGAAGATGTTGATGTAATCTTGAGTGTATTGGAAATATAAGCCTATATGACTAAGGCCAAGAAATTTTAGGAAGCACCCAAAATAAGTTTGAAAGTATCTTTGAGAATAAGCCAAAAAATCCATCTTTTGTGCATGAAGTCTACTTTTGTGGAAGGGATGGACTGATGTTTAATGGAAATTTTGAAGTGTTCTCCTTGAAGATTTATTATGGCTACCGGGTTTGATAAAATATACCAACAAATCTATAAGTCTATGGGTTGATGCTTCGAGTGAAAGTGTGTATCATCATGTTACCTACAATGATTGAGATCAAAGGTTTTACTTTGGAAATGTAGAAAATCCACATAGATTCAAATGATCTTGTAATATTCTAAAACAAAATACTTGAATCTATTCTACAAATTGCAGAAACCAATTACGATCGCATAATCACATGTAAAAGAAAGAGAAATAATTTCGATCGCACAACACAAAGATTTATCTAGGGAAAGCCTCAGCTAAAAACATCGCTATATGTATATTGCATAAGTCAAAGAATATAAAACAATATAATGTTTCTCTCAGTCTTGAGAGCTCTCTGCACTATCTATGTCTGTCTCACACTATCTTAAGGTAGATTTGGTTCAATACTTAACCAATTTCTTGCCTATATATTCCTTGCCTTGCTTGCGCAATCCCTAGGGAAATTGAGCCCCTATTAATTAAGAAATTCCAAATTAATTATCGCACAATACATCTAAGGCCTTCTGCTGACTCCATCATATATTTATAGAAAATTATCAGTTATCTTATTTATCATTGCATGTGAATTAAATCAGATTTAATTCACTGGACCTCTCACTAGTTCCTCCATCAGTTAGAACTAGTTACACTGATTTTGACTCAAATAATTAGGTTAAATAATTACAACTCAAAATAAATTGTAACCGGAACCCCTAAAACTTAGAGATAACTCTTCATGCCTCTAGTTTGACCCTCATTTCGAATTCACTGAGCTAACTAATTCTTCCTGACTTAGTTAACTCGTACAAGATTTCATGTGATGTGAAATTACAATTTCCTTCTAATTTATTAAGGGAAAAATAAATTAGATGCCTCTTATTGTTTCCATTTTCAACACTCCCTCTCAACAATAAATGGACTGTCTGCTACCCTGATCCTGCCTCTGTGGAACTCGAATTTTTCTCTTGACAATGCCTTCTTCAAGATGTCTGCATCCTCCTCCTCTGTAGGAATGTACTCTAATGACATAATCCTCCTCTGCACACAATCTTTGAGATGGTGATACCATATATATATATATATATGCTTGGACCTGTCATGAAAATTTTTATTAACTGAGAGTTTGATGCAACTCTCGTTATCACAATAAATCACTGTCGGATCCATCTACTGACCAAACAACCCAAAAAGTATCTTCCTCATCCAGATGGCCTCACGAGCTGCTTAACTAGCAGCCATCTACTATGCCTCTGCTGAACTGAGTGCAACCAATCTCTGATTCCTGCTGTACCAAGAAACTGTTGTTGACCCAACACTAAAGGTACCCCCTGATGTGTTCTTCTTGTCGGATGGACTCCCTGCCCAAACTCCATCTGTGAAGCCTTGAAGCTTCACTCCCTCTGTCTCTCTGTACCATAGCCCAAACTGAGTGGTACCTCTGAGGTATCTCAACACATGTTTTCCTGCCTTCCAATAGAGCTTGGTAGGATTAACCATAACTTAATTAAGTTGTTTAATTGCATAAAATATGTTTGGTCGTGTGTTGACCAAGTACATGAGTGAACCCACGGGCTGCATGTAGATGGTAGCTTCTACCACTTCACCTGAAGTAGCATCTTCCTTCCCCCAATTCCCTACTAGATGAGTCTCCATGGGTTTGTTTTCTCCATGTGAAACTTCTTCAAAATCTCGTTGGCATACTTGCCCCGAGATACAAATAGTTCCCTATTTCTTTGCCAAATTTCCAATCCAAGGAAATAATACAAGAGCCCCATATCCTTCATCTCAAATTCTCTTGTAAGATCCTCTTTTCAAAATCTGGTGAGATGCTCACCACCTGTCATAATCAAATCATCGCATTAAGTACAATGATCTCATCGCCCGTCAGAATCAAATCATCATATTAAGTACAATGATCAATAATTTACCTTCTACCATAATATGTTAAAGGTTCGCATCTGTTTCACTTTTGGTGAAGCCCAACCCGATGAAGTATCTGTCGATCCATGTGTACCAAGAACGAGGTACTTGTTTCTATCCATACAATTCTCTCTCGAGTATGCACACATGCGACTCTTTGTCGAAGGTCTCAAATCCTTGCAGTTGCTCAATGTACACCTCTTCCTCAATCACTTTGTTGAGGAAGTTTGTATTTGCATCCATCTAATGTATCTGTCATCCCATCTGCGACCCCTCCCCCTGAGAGAACCCTCTGGCCACAAATATTGCTTTTTGTTTCTCAACACTCCCATATGTTGCGTGCTTCACCTTGTAGATCCACCTGGATCCTACAACTGACTTGCCCTCCGGTCTTGAGAAAAATTCCCATGCATTATTTCTGATAATGGAGTCATATTCCTCAACCATAACATCAACCCAAACTTGTTGCTACACTTCTTTCTCGGATGAATATGGCTCAATCTCTACACTCTCACTCATAAGATCCATGTAGCCAGTGCACTGCTCTTACATTATAGAACATTCATAAATTACAATTACATTATAGAACATTTATTAAAGATTACAATTACATTATAAAACATTCAATCACTTACCCAATCGAAAAGCATACCAATAC